>JABFFB010000224.1:0-55305 GCA_013623555.1 Fusarium nisikadoi
ATATAAATCTTATTTATTATTAAGATCTCTACATCCTCCAGTAAGATAGCATGTTTAGGCAGTTAGATGAACTCTCCCGAATATGGAGGCAAAGCCTGAAGCCCAATCTTTAAGACTCTGGTATCTCTCAGCAACTTAGTGTAAAACATTCCATTTCCATACCTTGAAAAATGCCACCAAAAGACGCTTTTGTGGTGATCCGTCTTTCCCAGGACTGTCTGTATATAAGAGGGAATGAAGAAAACCGGTCGCAAACTACTTAATTAAACAGATTTGTTATATACAGTATTATTATGAAGTCAACCTCATGTCGGTATATACCTCCCTCGTATATCAAGACTTCAGCCCAAGGCCCCAGAACAGCCTCATACAGACACTTGAGACAACACCGCAACGCATCACCAAGTACTGGAAGAACAAGCCACACATTAAACCTATATAAGCTCTTTCAATCCAACACTTATTGTAATTCCCGTTACACCACTCGGTACCTGTCTATGTGGTGTAGCGGAGCCCTCAACGGGCTTTTTTTTGCTTTTTCCAAGGTCATTCATTCGAGTCCCCAGTACCATACCCCTTTTTGCAATATTATTACTTCATCCTCCTATGTAGGATATCTTCAATTATATTAGGACACATGGATGTCTACATTGTAACCTTTTCTCTGCACAACAATTGCATGCAATACTATATTGTCTGTTTTAAGTTTCTTTGTTTCATCTCAAACGCAACCACTCGACAAAACATGATGCAGTGAGTTGAAGCGATAAACCTAACCGCTGCAGTCCTCTAAGTATCACATGTCACTACTGTGGATGTTGATCATGTTGGGTTGTCTTATGGCTTATTGTAGGATGCATTCTTGGAAATCTTTAGGACTGCACTCTAGGTGAATCTACTGGTGGTGGGTTACGGAGTTGATTATTTGACTGTCCATATTGAAAGGGGTCCAAGTCGATTGGAACCCAAGCTCCACGCTTAAGACTTCTCTCGGGGAGCCGTTCAACATGTTTCCACGTCAAATTGATCATGTTAACTACTAGAGTGAATGAAACCAGTCAACAAATCTGTTCGAAGAAAGAAGAAGCTCTGTTAAATGATGAGTAAACAAGACGGCACGCTGTAACACCTAGAACAGGAGAAGTGGCGGCTGAGGAACATGCTTTTCTGACCGGCCAGATTTAGCCTCTGAATCTGACTGCCCGGTTGCCACTGTGCTGGTCTGGACTGCTTGATCCGACTTCACCTTTGAGCGCTATCGGTCTTGAACATGTTGAATAGCCGTGTTTTGAGATGTTATTCGCTGAAGGCTCGAGAGAAGCTATGGACTTTGGGGAGAAATCGTGACGGAGAATCATGAAGATAAAGGTGCTGCCTTCGAGGTATCATATTCGTCATTAGGCTGCAGTCATATCCAGGACTCTTCCTGATTGCTTGATTGTGTCTGGCAAGGGGTTGAGTTGTGATCCGTGATTTGCCTTGGTGAAATTCTTATATAAGGGATCTTTAGTTCGTCCAGTACACTCAGAACATGTCATTGTGTGCGCGGGTATCGACCGTATTGACAGACTGGTTCATCTGGGGTTCGATCAAGCGGCAAGACATCTTCAGGTCGCCCATCGCATGGGACAGAGAGGTGGGTCGTATGAAATGTACATGTTCTGACTGGTCTCATTGAAGGCAGAGTCTTCAGGGAGCGTGACTTATGGTCCATCAAGCCCGGGGACGTCGGTGCAGGATAAATGTCGATTTACCGAATGGGCGAGTCTGATGATGGCCAGATGTCTTTGGGGTCACTAAGCGAGATGGAGTCAGAATGAGACTGGTGACAGGTTCGTCAATTGAACTGCGGCTTGAGTTTGAAGCAATTACATGATAGGCGGTCTCGGACCGTGGTCGATGCGCAGTGAGATGTTGTCTTTCCATTCCAGCAAAGCGTGAATAGCCATTGTTCCTGGTGGCATAGCTGTCTGATTCACGAGATAGTCGTCTTCCTCACCACGCTGGTATTTGTCACTGAACTAAGATATTTTGTTTCTCATGTTAGGGAGGACTTACTGAGTGATACCACTAATAATATCTTATTAAACTTGATACCCTGCCAGTCTCGCCATCATATGTAGTAAAGGCAGAAATAGGAGCGCTTCGGCACTTCAACTAGCATGTCCTTGTCCAATGCGAAGATTGCGGGTCGACGATGGCGATTTCACGGGTCCAATCTGCGCATGCGTTGGAGGTGAGATGACGACAACAAAGCGGTGAAGATCGTAGCCAATGTGCCGGAGAAGCATGGTCTTTTTATCGACCAAAGTGGCGCCATCGAGTTCCCTTTTACTCGTTTCTTGATTGTCATCGCATCTGGTATCGGAGAGCTGCGCATAGCAATAACACGATGGATTAAACCCTAGGCAGCGGTGTATACGTATCGTGACACGGATACTCGATCACCATGCGCACAGCAACCGGGTCATCGTCTCACGTGCATAACACATTTCGCTCCAATGGACAGCGAATTGGAATGATATGCCGTGAAATGGGGATGTCAGGTGTGCCGTTCGCCCAGATTGAATGGTGTCATCAAGGGCAGTACCAGCGCGAGGTATCTTGCTGTGATCTGACCACGGTAGATGGGATTTTGGGAGTTGTTTGGCAATATAGCGATCCGGAACGGTCCGTGTTGTCGGCAGAGACCGTCCGGTTATCCTTACAAGGACGGGTTCTTTGTGGCGTGGCGGGGAGCGATAGATTGTTCTGTTGCTGTTCGTATACCCCGACGAGTGAGTAACCCAAAGGGTATTTGGATTCAAAGAGGGGAGACAGGAGGTAAGAGCCCTCCGCAAAGTGATGGCTTATGATCAACCGTAACCAGCTCGGGATGCTCAGTCGAGAGTATCTGGACGTCTAGCTTCGATTTGGGCTCACATAGCGAAGGCTGTATACTCCTGATTCATGTAATCGTTGTCTACGTGAGATTGTATCTCGGTGCAGTTGACTTATGCGAGGGGAGCGAGACCCAAAACAGGTGCAGTCATGTAAGACCAAGGGCCGTCAAAATCAGGGTGCATTGGGCGGTGCTGCAAGCTTTGGAGATGAAGTAAAGGAGAGGTCTCGATTGCTGTTGCAGAAAGACTATTCGGAAGCTTCAGTGACTGATGTTGGGCGCCTCTTTTTCTTGTCGTTCTCGCCCTCAGGAGATGAATGTAACCAGGCTAAGGGGCCTCTTTATGGAGACCGGGGAGAATCCGAGGCCTGGATGGTCTAAATGTCTTTGTCGGGCACAGACTCGGCCGAAGTTGACTTCTGATGAGAGGCATCGATGAAGTAATCGGGACTAGGACTTCGGATCCGCCGGCTGTTCAGTAGAGTGTCAGCTCATCGCCAGCGATCATGTGGTGACAATCTCAGCCGTACGGCGGGACATACCAAGCGATTTCCCGTCTCTCCACCGTTAGCCGCCACCATGTAGGCTATATGTCGGAGGGTAACTGAGCATGGAGATCACGGCATGTAGGGCGAAAGTTGCCAGAATCGCAGAACTCATGACACCCCCGTGATCAACAGGTTGGATTGACCTCTTGAGCTGCGACTCAACCTTGCTGCCAGGTGTGACTCCTGTACGGTCCTGGTTGGCGGTTCAAACATGGCTATCGGTTTTGTGCTCTGACATCTGGGAAGAATCCTTGCATGAAACATTGCTCCAGTTTCCCCGTCCACGTCGTTATTTGCTTCGCACGGATTGTCGGGTTCATCAGGCACGGTCTGCTTGATTGTCAGCAAAGCCTCTCTGGTATTCTGAAGTCAAGACATCAAGTGCTGTACTGAGCTCGAAATTGCGATGAACATGTAGTCCAAGAATATCACACAGTATTCGACCAGGCCGGCCAATTGGGGGCGGTTCCTTTGACGGTTCTTGGGACTCATTCGCTTGCGATGTATCGGCCGTGGTCCACGAATAGTGAGGTCTGAGAAATAATTACGGGATGTAACAGGGCGCCGGTCGCCGACTCAACATTGATGACGATGGGGTCTGTAGAACCGAAAGGTCAGTTTCACACTTGGAATGTCACTGATGTATCGGGAACGAAGACATACCACATGAATAAGCTTCGGATTTGAAGGTGCATTCAAAAACAGTTCGACAAGATGCAAGGCGAGTCGTAGAGAAGAGCATGAGGACAGTTGATAGATATCACATTCGATGAACTGAACAGGTCGACTCCTTCGCCTTGGCGCAGCTTCAGTATACAGAAGATGGAGCATCATCTTGAAATCTGCGGTGCCAAAACGCCAAGATGTACAATAGACGCGTAGAGAAGTGAGTCGGAATTAATTTCGAAAGCGGTTGAAGCCGGCGTTGATATGGTTGCCTTGGAAGAGATAAATGTCGCTGAACGAAGGCAACTGGTGCTTCGCCTTTCTAATGTCATATCTGGAGTGAGACATGTCGCGTCACCTCTCCCTGGAACCCTGGCGTTGAGTGATGATTGACGGTGAGAACTGGAAAGCGGTCCTGGCGAATGCTGTAATGAGGGTCTTGCGAATTGAAGGTGAAGAAACGGGCGACCTTTAATGAGATGGTTTAAATGATGGTAGATGAGATGATGCGGGCAGTTCCAGAAGCGACTTGATTGCGGCGGGATCTGGTGTTGATGGGCGAGACGCCTAAATTTACAGGCGGGGGGCAATGTTGGACCTGGTATGATTGCGGGTCAACAGAGTGTCCTAATTGGTCCTTCTTTTTCGTAGACTCTTTTGCGAGGATTCGTTGGGCGGCTCTGACAACCTCCTCCGATCGCGTTTGAACATCAACTCTCGACGTGGTTGAGGTACCCCTTTAAGCACTCCTCATACCTCCCACGCTTTAGAAGATGCTGAGTTACTCTCCTCGGTGACCTCCAAAACCTTGAAGCCATTACTGTCCAAAGCCTTTCTCAAATATGTCCATGTTGTCCCAATCCTTCGTGGGAACTCGATATCGGCCTGTCGTTTTCTGTGGTCACGTAGGGGGTATGCACAGCGATGAGCATCGTTCCCTCCCCGCCGATAACAGGTTTGACGTGTCCCATTGTTCTCCTTTCGCTCTGCGCCCCGGTTAGGAACTCGTATTCTTGTGGGTTGGGCCTGAAATCTCAGACTGACCACAATAAAGGCATTAACGCAACGTCCTCGTATGCCGCAATGATTCTGGAACCATTGTGGGTGTAGGCGCACCATGTCGTTCTCCTCAACCAAGCTCTCGTCGCCCTGTGTTTCATACGGCTGCAATTATCACATTCTAACCACAGAAACTTTCGTGTAGCTTTGTACTCATCCTCAGCCAGTGTCTGCCCCTCCTCATCTTCTGCTTGAGTCCACCGCAATAGGAGAAATTGGCGGTCTTCGGCTTCCAAGCGTCTTGCGTGAGATCTTGGTGCGGAGTGAATAACGAATGGTTATAGGATACTTCGGCCGACGAATAACTCCTTGAGAGTGAAGTGACATGAACAAGCCATGGTTGAGTGGTATGACCCCGAGACGTGGATGCGCTCCCGGTTATAAAAGCTTCTGCGAAGGCAACGGATGAGTTGACACTAATCCTCAGTATGGTCTCCGTTTTGGGCGCGTCTGTTCGTAATTTGCCGATCAGTAACTCAACCTCTGAGACATGTCCGCATTGAGTGGCCCTGGGGCTTCGGTTCGGCTCAGAACGGAATGTTTCAGCTTTTCAACGACAAGCTGTGGGTAGGTTAATTCCTTGGATCGTCAGCTGTGATCCCTTTCTGTTGTCAAGGTGGTTAACAATGGGGAATCGATTGGCTGGAGGAGTGGTGATATTGGGCCTATACAATATGGATTGAGAGGGAGATGAAGAATAAGAAGCTGTCGCTACTCTAAATCCATCGTACTACCTTTGAGACCTGTCAATGGGTGAGTAATGGCGATCATAAAATAGCTCGATTGAAGGTTGCCTTTATGGATGATAGGGGCATTGCTCTCTGGAGAGGCTTGGCCAAACCTTGATACACTCAAAACCCGGAAGCCAATTCAATAAACCGTGGCGAAGTCTCCGTCAAGTAGCTTTGGGTTGGGATTGTGAGGTCGGATTCATCCCTTTTGAGGGCTAAAGGGGCAGCATGAGGTCGCTGGTGGTCGGCGGCGCTCGAAATATATCGCCAGGCTTTGACGCAGTCTTTGTCATGCTTGCTTCTTGAGCTAAGAGTGTTGATCAAATCTCTGCACCCGGTCTGTGTTGCGGAAGGGCGTCAAGGTTCGCCCATGTGGTCCTGAAGGAATGGCGCTGAATTCAAATATAACATCATACATCCAAATAGCTATCAGAACCTTGCTTCCCGTCACAAACTTTCTTGGATAGCCAACTCTGCCTCTTCGAGCTGTGAAGAGAGGCCTCTCTGCCGCGATAGCTTCGTCAAGAAGGGGTGTCTTTTCTGTCAGAAGCTCTGTGAGAAGCTTTACTTCTTGTCGCGAATTTTCTTGGATAGTCAACTCTACCTCCATGAGCCGTGCAAAGATAATTCTCTTTTTGTAACGCAGTCTCGTGACGCCTTTATCTAGAAATATTGTCTTTGCTGTTGGAAGTAGCATCTCAAATTGGCTTGGCCCAGTCGCCAACTCTGTCTCTTCGAGCTTGATACAAGGATGTCTACCTTACATGGGCTCTGTTGAGAAGTGTTGTCTTTGCTGATGTAAGTGTCGGAGGTTCGGCGAGAAGCGTTGCTTCCCGTTGCGAATTTGCTTGGATGGCTACGTCGCCAACTATGCCTCTTCAAGCTTTGTAGAGAGATCTTTCTTCTGATGCTGTTTGATGTACCGATGGTAAAAGCTGTCGCAGTTACGGCCTGCCTGTTCTCTAGCCTTGCCTGTGTCGGATATCTTTTGTTTGGATTGCTCTAGCTCCTTCAAAACTTCTCGAAACTCTGTCCTTCTTGCTGACCTCATCGAGGTAAGCTGAAAGCTCTGTTGCAGAGTTTTCCGATCGTTGTCAACTCTTCCTTGCATCTGCAACCCCTCTACTAATAGATTTTGACTGTCTTTGTAGCACAAATGTTATTTTGCTGTGAGATTTGGCACGGTTTCTCTCATGACTTTGCGTGGACAGCCAAATCTACCTCTTCGAGCTTTGTGTAGAGGCCTTGCTTCTGAATGGTTGTTCGGTTGACAGGACGGGGGTTGGGGTTGGTGATAAATGGGATGAGTCTTGGTGCGGTTATGTGGTAGAAGTCACTGAGGTGGTAGCAAGGTGAAAGATGACCACTATTGGGTATCAATTTTAAGAAATTGGTGGGATAATTACGTTCGAGGAACTTACTTTTGAGGTCCGCCCCTGACCCAACGGCCTCGGGCTGAAAGACGGTCTCGACAGTGAAAGCATCCCCTAGAGAAGTTTCTGTTGCCCCCGAAGATACCGAGAGAGAGACTGGGAGCTTTGGTGACTGTGGTCGCTTTTGAAGCTCATGGTTCTCACTTTGAAGTGCCACAGAGTTGAGTTGCAACATTCCCCGTCTTTCAGAGTCAAGGCGGCGCTCCGACGTGCGAGGCGGTCGATAAATCAAGCTCTGGAACAGAGTAACATCTGCAGCTGTTTCGATACAAGAGCCATGAAATGGATCAGAATAAAGCCGTAGAAACGTAATGGGTCGGAATCGAGGTCTTGGTAGGGGCAGCCGGTTGACTCTGGAGAGCCAAGGTGGGATGTTGGACAGGCTCCCAAAACAGACTAAACCTACAATGGCAACAACCTGTCTCATCCTTCGACGGGAAGCACTGACTGAACCAGGATGAAGGCCCAATCAAATGACCCTCCACTAACAGGCCCACCCTTCCAGGTTGGGGCTGGTCAGATCAACACCGTCCAAACAACAACGCGAGGGAAGAAGACTCTGGTCCGCTTTTTTGAGTGATGAAAGATTTGCCTACTTGGTGTTTCTTGTAGAACCTTTGAGCTGTGTATTCGTTGTCTTTGGCCATTTGCTGCCGCCGCCAGGAACCTGATCTAGGTGCCGATTTGCCATCCTTCGCGAACGATGATTTTTACTACGACCGGAGGCTGGTCGCAGGAGATGGTGGGCTCAGGGTCGCAATTCTAGTCAAGAAAAATTTCAATATCTTTCGTAAGTGATGAAAAGGCTTAGGTAAGGACATCTTAGCAAGTTTTTTTGATGAGTTTGCTTTGGCACCCTGACTCTCACCCCCTGAGTATCGACAGGAGTGATGAATTTCATGGACCAATGTTCTGACTGAGTTGTGTCGCGTCTGTGGGATTTATGGCCGAGAGACAAGCTGAACCTCCGTACGAGTAACTTCTTGTACCCTCCCTGTCCTCTACTGAACCACTTTCGTGACCTTGAATCCGAGGGTACTCTGGTCGTGACAACAGATGACGAATTTGGGGGATCGAGGTTTACTCTTGTCTCTCTAAAGAGATATCGTGTATCGCCTTGGTCAATTTTGCCCCCATGAATCGAGTAGATCGTGGCGAGATGGGTTTGAGTATCAGGTGTTGAGTTTGGTGTGATGATGGATATAGAGTGCAGGTTGTTGGGAGATGTTTGGGGGAAGAAGGAATTGCAGCTGAACGTGGCAGGCACGCTCTATTTATAGACAGAACTATGCCCTTGACAAGTCGGCATTTTAAATTCCCTGTTCGGAAACAACGAAGCTGAAATCGTCATTATTTGATCTTTCGTACCACTGACACCTTTCTGTTATCGCCGCCTTTATCATATCCTTGTCTTTTCAGCCCACCGTTCGAGGAATGCCAGGTTTTGGTCGATAGCCTCATATGATGAACTATTCCCGCCGGCGCGGGCGATGTCTGGCGCAAACGAGAACTAGGCGATATCTGCCTGAATTGCCCGCCAAGGTTTCTGGTCGCATGCGCGATAGGCTGAAGGAGATCCGATGGATGATGAATCGAGGGCAGATGGGGGACATGTGAACAAGGCTGCTAGGCTTCCTATCTGAGCACAGGGATTTCGACCACAGAAATCGTCGTAGTCACTCGGGGGAGCTTGGGGGCACTTGAGGGGGCTTGGAGCCCGTCTGTTGTCGCGCGGGATGCGAGTCTCTGTGGAATGCGAATGAAGCAGGAATAGCTTCGTAGGTCGTTGCTGATAATAAGGTCTGTCGGATTGCGTAGGTCGCCTAACTGAACCTGCATGATCCTGGGGCACAGACTTCGGACAAGGCCATATCTGAGCTCAAATGCAATCACTAGACAAACAATGATGCGGTGAATCCAAGCGATAATCCCTCCAGGAGTGTTACACCCCTCAAAACTATGGGCATGTCACTACTGTGGACATTGACCATGTTGTTGGGTTTTATTGAGCGACAAATGAGAGTCAAAGGCTGGCCACATGTGTCAGAAGCTGGTTTTGAGATGATTTAATTAGTGATAGCCAGGTGCAGATCACGCATCATGCTGTTGACCACTGCTGGGCGATTCTGAACACACTTCATCTCTCGTCATACTGGCCACACTACCCTCCGGGGGGTCCTAGCGGACGGCGTTTTCTCGCTCCGCTCGCTTTGGTTGCCAGCAGGAGTTTTGTCCCTTGGGGATTCTTGGAAGCCGGCATGCCGATGAGAACGGCAATGAAGCATCAAATCAACGCTGAGTGAGAGGCGACGCGGTGATGGCAAGGGGATGAAGTTGCTCCCGTACATTGACTGTGAGTCCTCTGGCATTGTCGAATCCGTGATCCAACGCTGCTGACCAAGCTAGATCGCTCAGATAGCCATTCGAGATTCTGTCGCTTTGGGCCTTTCAGGGGCAGGCCAAGGACGGCATCCTGATTCCGGTCTCTAGCGGAACGCAGAGCGACCTTACCCATGAGCCTTGGGACAATTGGTTGGAGTACAGGTCACATGAGGCAGAGCTTGATCCTGTAGTGTCGGTCGTGTATGAAACGGCTGTCTGGTATCTCATTTGCGTCTTCGCGGTCGGTGGGGATTAGGGTTTCGGAGAATTGAGCATTCCTCAGAACTTCAAGAGGCTTCGGCCTGTCGGCGTAGTTCATCTCAGTTGCTGTACAGCATTCAAATCATATTCCCCGCAGGAATCGTCAACATCTCGGTTCGTGTCGAAGAAAGGGGTCATCATAGCAACGCTGAAAAAGGATCTGTACAACTATTAGTATAAACCCAGTCCAAACGCCAACTCACCTACTCTTGAAGCGTCCTCTAGCGGTAAAGATTGTTACTTGTTCGTACATGGCCAAGTATGTTGGACAAGTCGCGCCATCAACTGCCGAGTTACTCGACAGTACCCCTCAGTAGCATGCTCAAGACAACATGAAGTGTCTAATCGGTGTATAAGAAAGCTCAAAGTAAGAGCTTGTGCCCCAAGCTTGTCCGGGTATGTGATTTGTTTCGTTGGCTGACAAGACCCCTGTGCACGATGCGATCGGTGCTTCTTGTGACAATTGTCGTAACAATATCGGCAAAGTAAGGGGCACAGAGTTTGTTCACCGTTTGGATTGACTTGGGCACCTGTTCTGAATGAGTGCGCTGCATTTGCTTTGATACAGTCTTGCTTGGGGGCGACTGCGAGTCTTGGAACCAGGATGAGAGGTTTCTGCGTATCTGTCTCTAATGTCAGGGAATGTGCAGGATAAAGGCGATGCCAGGAGGCCATGTACCGAAGGATGTGGGTGAGATGATGATGTTGTCCTAAAGTGCAGAGTTCTCTCAATGATCTAGAAGCATCATGCACTGAGCCTGGCCCCAGAAATGTAAAAAGGCGCGAGAAACAGTTTACGAAACATTTGCGACTCAAATTGAAGTTTATGCATTGGACCTCTGCAGTATGCTCCAAACTTAGCAGTCTGTGGAGGGATGGTAAGACTCGGGCTGCGCCATGTAGTCGGGGTCAGCCGAGGGGCACGACTACCCGCACGTGTAGCTAAGTGGCGTAGAATCCGATCAGTGAGACTTCTTGGTGTCCGCAGTGATCGCGGGCTGAATTGAAGGTCTCTTTTCGAAGCGGTGTGTTGACGTGAGGGGATGATGGTGACCTTGGTGTTGCAATGATGTCCCTGGCTACGCATGAGTGCGCTGTGAGTCTATAGAAACGGAGGTTGGATTGAGAGTTTGTTGAGAGTTAAAGTACAGATTACTTGAGTGTCTGTTCTTCCGCAGTGATATGGCTCTGTACATGTCGTCAGTAGGGGCCTAGCCTCGCTGTACCTCATCGTCTGACTTGGTAGCAGGCCAGAAGGCTGGGCAGCTTCAATTGGACACCCAGGCATTCTATGACATCAAGAGAGGCTCTCAACAGGCATCCCTGTCTCTTGTAACGGTCCCTGGTCGCTTGTTGGCCATCGTTTTGTCTAAAATGGGGATTGTCGATGGACCAGCTTGGCTTCGATCTGACAGCCCTTGCTAAGACAAGTTCAGGGCTGGCGCTCCATCTCTCGCAGTTGATATCTATGTCACTCCGTTCCCTGGCTCAGTGCGTTTATCAGAGCTCTCCGACTGATACGAAGGGAGCGCGCTTATAGCTGCTGCGTTGTCTAGGCATGGTCGAGCGTCGTTGATCAATGCGAAGTTCGAAGCGGCGTTGGAGCGGCGTATGTAAGATGTAGAGCGTTGGTTGCTTCTAGATACCGATCTCGGGTGCAAATGGTACATCAACAGGGGTATCTGGGGAGTGAGACGAGGTCAGCAAATTGAGTGGATACAGGGATCCCAAGGACACTTACTCTGGCTTTGAAAGAGATTTGAATCGTTACTCTGCAGAGGAGCCAACATTAATGTGAAGCCTTTGGCCGGGGGCGACACCAATAAGTCGTGCTTGAGCGGTACGAATCTCGGAGGAGAGTCCCAATTCTACCGCCTCTGTGCCGGCACAGACAAATTGACGCCTCTTTGTGTTGCGTTGAACGTCCTTTAGTGACTGAGGCGCTTGGGTCAAAATTCAGTTGAGTAATGTTATCCTCGGACCGTAGGATTTGCCTGGACAGGTCATTGTCGTCTGGAATGGTGAACCCGGTCGTTGAATCTAACGCGTATTGATGGGTCGCTGCCAGTGGTGTATTCGTTCAGGAAGTAATTGTCACTCTCTCTTTTGATCAAGAAGTGATGGGGTGCAGCGGCACCCAGTCTTTCCATGCACCAAACGTCGAGTCATCTTGTCTAGTGAAATCCACCTCTGTGAACCGTTGACCCGAAAGCTCGCAGGTATTCGGTCACCACCTCGATGGTCTGTCTGCCTTCAAAACAGGTCTCTCAAGGCTTCAATAGGCTGGCGCGGCGGTGAGGTCAGAGAGGGCTTCATGTAGCGGGATCGGCAAACGGCGACTACAAGACAACAACCTGTATATATGGACAAGGGTTAGCTTCGTGTTTCATAGTTGACTTTACGTTGAGAAGTCTTTGAAACAATACTTTGGAGTGCTCCTTGGCGGCTGGCGCAAAGTGGCATCCCTGCCATTTCAATGAGTGCTAGAAGAGTTGAATGTGAGAGTCCTTGGTGAGCTCTCGGTTGAGGAGCTTGGCTCGTTGATCGCGAGGTTCGATGCATCACTTCGAAGGGGCAATGGGTAGCATGAGCTCACTGATAGTCGTGCTCTAGATATGTTGCGGGACCTTGATACACAGTCTTTCCTCCTGGGACGGGAGCTGATCGAAGCCCGGATCAAACTGAAGATCGCGGTACTGTGTTCAGAGACACGGTCAGTCATCAGAGGAGACGTCTTCGGTTGTCGAACTGAGTTGAAGCCGCCCCAGTGACACGATCTCACGCAGATGGTGCCATGTACATTCTGGGCAGAAGGGAGTTCCAGATAACGCTGCGACCTGTCGGCATCATCACCGGCGATCCAGTGTGCTTGTCGGTTCAGTGTCTTTCTCCAGTCTAAACAACCTTGTGAGTCTTTATAGTCCTTCAGTCAGTTGATTTGGACTGGTCCACTCACATCCTTCCACTCTCGTAATTTGCTTACGTCGCGCATCATTTGTATGCCATGGACGTCGTGACAGGGAGACATGATTTGCCGAGTCAGGGAACACCAACCCACATGTTCTGACCACGAACAATGCGAAGACGAAACGCCGAGCAAGGGGATGATGGAAGAACAAGCACTAGCGCTCATACCAATGCAAGGGCTGACTTAGGTGTAATACGGATCTTGATCAACCACAAGGAGCTGTGAGTGAACCGTCAAGTAGGACAGAACATGTTGACTGACTTGATTTCGCCTTCGGTCGGCACAAGACTGTCAACGAGTCTCGCTTCAAGTCTCTCCCTCCTGAGCTCGTATGGATCTCTCGATGGTTCTTGGTTGCCGCTCCAACGCAGAGCCGCCCCTGTCCCGATCGAAAGGCTTGTTCCGCGAAGTCCCCTCTCGGCCAACATTCGCAAGAAATTGAGCCACTGGTCACTTGACTCCTGGAAAGCCATCGGTACGTAAGACCGGGGTGTAAGACTCTGGAAGCACAGATCGGCAGTCGAAGATGGATTCGGGAGCAGACTCTGAGGGAATGTGAATCAGTCGTAACACTTGCGAATTAGGCATCGGCGGAGGCGGTTGGAGTAGACGGTGTTGGTGATGAGCTTGTAGGCCAAAGTGTCAGCAGATATGTCCATATCAAATAGTTCGACAACGTCGCATAAAATAGGAATCATTCTTACTCACCTGTCAACCTTTATCCCATCACCAGATTATCCTCAGTGGTTTCGGGTCCACGCCTCTTGGACCCCAATCCAGCGATGCGTCCCGTTAACTATACAACTTTGCATGCCCAGAGATGCGAGTTGATTACTGTTCTTGTCGGCAGCAAGCGCAACGTTGTTGTCGGGTTCGGAGAATCTCTCACGGGTCGCACAAGGGCGTTGAGTGGTATCTTGTTACTGTTGGCCATCGATTTTGCTCGGAGTTTTGCCTATCATAGTCAGTTACGAGATTTAAGGAGGAGTCTCGCCCACAGTCCGGTAAACCAGAGATGGTCCTCCATCAAGATTATTGACCTTGCCAATGGACCCCATTGTCTGCGGGCGAAAGGGGTTCCGCCTGTGAAATCACTCACCGTGCCTGCCTTGCCACTTTCCCATATGGGCATGCCTCAAGCGCAATGATTCATCTGATCACCAGGGCGGTCGATACCAAGCGCTTGTGTTCCCTTCGAATAGGATGAGAAATCGGTCACTGCCAACTGAGCTTGCACCGAGAGTCATGTACCGGCGCTCTCAAGGTAGCAGGACCTCGCTCTGTTCAAGCCGTGGAGTAGTGCCGTGTGCATATTGCGAACGCTCGAGGCGTCCAATCGACTTGGTAGGTGGTGTGTAGCTGAGATCGTCTGCCGTCTCCAGGTTGTGCTGGATGGCTTCGGCAAGTGGGAACCTCTTTAGCTTCTAAAGTTTCCTAGCAAGGCGTGCTCCCGCCGGCTTGTTGTGGTGCGAGAAGCCTGAACGTCGGTATCTTTCATCGCGCCATACGCCACGCGGTCAGTGCGTCTATGAAAGGGACTTTCGTTAGCTATCGTCAGAAGGTCGTAGTACGGTCACTTGAAGTCGCAAGACATTACTGCGCAGTGACTTGCCTGAGATTGGTTCCAAATTTGGTAAACTTGTGAGAGAGCGGGGGTGATGCGAAGATGAAATTCAAGCGAGGTTCAACCTCAGTGGGATGGCAAGTTACCCCGCTTCCATCTGTGTAGCGTGATGCTCTGGGGAGCTACCCTGGGAAGGGACATCTGGCGAGATTTCTGCTACATCTTTTCAATGGAAATGGAATTGTTAGGAGGCTTTTAATGGTAGTTGCAATGCTGACTGCTGATTTTTTTATTTCGGAACGGTACTTTACACTTTCAGTAAAGTTTACCGATGATTATTTCCGCTGCTCCCCAGACTTGACAGCCGGGCACGAAGTGTAAGTCAAGAGGCTGGCATCTTTCATGGCACCCAAAACTGCTTGACTAGATCTCAATTTGACATGATGTCTTCAACATTCCCAGTCTCCAGGGTAGCGTCACTCAGAACCATGACTAGCAAGGTTCAATTGTGGATTCTTGTCGATTAGCCTCTGGATGTTGCCCGATTGAGACAACACCTGCTTTATCATTGGTCATGAGAGAGACAGACCTAGGCTTGGACCATGGTATCAAACCTTTGACACACAGACCTTGGGTTAGCCAATTGAAACCTATTCACGGACATCCACCACGATGCTTAGTAACCGCCTTCACAAGACAATCTGTAATCCTGCTATGGTAAGCGCAACAAAAATCAACAGCCCAGATCTCACTCTGCTGGGTGGTTATGATCGTTCCGTCGGAGTATTGTGACTCGAATTCCCAGGCTGGTTCGGTAGTGATGCGTGCGTCGTAATTCTATGTCACCCAAATAATGTACCATGGATCAAAATGTGCTTAGATACAATCTAGTCCCTAGAATATGTACCTAATCAAGCCAACATTCTCTTCAGGTCTTCATTCTCCCTCTTCAAGTGATGAAGCTGCATCGCTTGACTGATGATTATCTCCCTCAATGTACGCAATTCATCCATGGTTGATGCCTCTGCTCCAACACTCACCTGAATTGAGGTATTGGCTTCGATATTGGCCTCGATATTGGCCTCGGTGTTGGCCTCGGTCGGGAATGACAAGCTGTCCAGGCGAACCGGCCACTTCCTGTCCTCCAGGTCCCAAAAGCAGGTGAACACGTCGTGAATGGTCTGCATGCGCTCATCCCGAGGCAATACGCCAATATCGCGGGAGTGATCGAACTCACTCTGAAGCTCCAGGACGGACTTCCCTTTCTTGCCTTTGAAGACGTCACAAGCAAATTCCAATCGCCAGGGGAATGCCTTGGGAATTGCTTCGCCCTTTGTGCGCGGGCTCGTCAGGAACCTGTAGAGCCAAACCCACCAGCTACAGTCTGTGAGGACTGGCGGCATGCCAGCACGCTCTGTGATAAGCACCTTGACCTTGTCTCCCAGGGTGAGTCGCCAGAACTCGCGGCACTGGTCGGTGACATGGCTTTGGTTGTTGCAGAAAAGACACGGCCGAATACTGCCAGTGATGGTGGTGATGCAGCCCTTTAGGGTATGGGCTTTGCTGCCGCACTCGGCACAGACAGGGTCGGGGATCTGAGGGACCTGGGTGACGAGATCACCTTGACCCTTGATTGCCCTGCTTTTGCGAGGACGACCGAGAGATGCGACGGCCTTGGCTCTGATCTCGCGACGCTTGGCCTCAGCGACGCGATCCAGCCTGTATGGCTCCTGGCGCTTGGTCGTCTCGAGTCGACTTGTTCCAGGATGCTTGTGAACATGGCTTCTGCCAACGCCATGGTCGCTGGCCAGTGAGTGGGAGGCAGTGGTCAAGTGTATGTGATTGTCGCGGCTCATATTGCCGTGACCGGCGCCGGATTCTCTGTCATGGCTCTGCTGGGAACCTATCTCTTGTTTCACTTGCTGTTGAGGATGGTAATTCTCGGAGGCTTTGTGCGCAATCTCATTCCGCCAGGGAGTCTTATCAGGCATCGTATACTATCAAAGAGAGTAAGTAAGAATTAAATAGAGAGCTGGAACCTTCGCGCTTTACCTTGTGACGTTGTGATTTTGGCGATGTTGTGAGATGGAACCATGCCCCACATACGGTGTAACCATTGCTCGCCGCCAGTTGACAGTGCCTCACTGTAGCTTCAGTGGACTACCCCCTATGACATGCCAATACTCACTGTTTCAGAGGGCTTTCTAGATTTCGAGGTATTGAATCACCGACAATCAAGCGCTTGGGCCATCCTGGGTCACCATTCCACCGCGATTCTGACAGGCTTCACTTTTCTTTCTTCCCAAACCATCACCCTCTCATTCTAGTAAGTATACAAGCCCACACAACGGCATTACCGAGGCTAACATCAGAGGGTATCAGAGTATTGTATACTCAAACTTCATCGATATGAGTGACCAAACCGATAATGCAGAGACTCCCAGCGCCGAGCTCATGGAAATGGTTCGTTCCATGTATGAAACACATGAGAGGATGACTCTCGACACTATCGAAGACATCATCGGAGATGCAGAACCTGTCATCAGCGGCAACTGGGACCAGGAGTCAGAGGAACAGATACAGACACAGTGGCAAGCTTCACTCCGAAAGAAGTCTTCCGACCTCATCGGCATGAGAGGCAACAACGATTGGGCTCTTCGAGAATTATGGAAATTCAGTCTGCGCTTCTTAGGCCAAGCCCCGACAATGATGCTATCGCCGCTCAATTGCCTGCAGTTCGTTCCCAAGCGCAAAACACCCACAGCTTGCCACCTCTTCCCGTATGAGATCTGTACCGATCTCACAGAGTTGATTGTTCATCCAATCTGGGGACTGAACCACCGCTGTTTTATCGATAGTCTCATTTACGCTGCCAACTGTCGCGTCGGTGGGCTTCGAAACTTTGACTGGCCATTCTTCCCAGAAGATGGTTGCCCAGCTTTGCAGATACTCAACGAGAAGCTGACAGCGGCGAATGGTCCTCAACTGCCAGATACCGTACACAAGATTCACGTTGATGCACGAAACGTTGTCGCCGTCGAGGGTGAGGCTCCGGGTCTCTTTTCCAACCTGCTCTGTCGCATTGGTGAGCTGGCCACTATGAGTGCGTCTCCATCGTCCACTGAGCTAGTTCAGCTGCAAAACGGCGTGCTCCCCTTCAACGGAAGTGATTTGAAGGTTCTCAAGAAGGCTATAAACAGTATGGCTTTATCTGAACCCAGAATTGAATATTCCGTGAGAGTCGTATACGATGCCTTCAAGGCGGCCAAGGACACCAATGATAGGCTTATCAATGAGCGGCTCAGGGAGCTGGATGCCCGTGCGTGCAAGCAGGTGCTCAGGATTGCCGCCAGGCCCGACAACCGTGGTACTGTGAATCTTTCTTCTGACTGGTACTCAAACAGACAGCAAGCAGCCAGTCGACCTGGGCCATCCCGACAGAATCTTGGGCGGATCGGTAATAGATCTCGCAGCCCTCACCGGTCTCCTGATACGTCCCATGCGCTTATTCGATCCCACTACCCACCGTATTCCGATAGAGCACCTCCTACCTCCCCCCAGAGATCGATCCGACCACGCCCAGGAGCAGCCACTTCTTCTGCTCAGGTGGCCCAAGGCAGCATGCCGTTCCGTTCCACTGACATCTCTCATCGAGGGAGTCATCGTGAGCGTAGCACATCAATGGAGCAGTTTGGGTCGGCCGAGTATGGTCCTATGCGAAGCGAACGAGGCCTCGCCTCTCACACTATAACGCATGATCGCCGTATCGAGGACCTGGAAGCCACTGTAGAAAACCTCTCCAGACGGCTCGCCGAGACGGACCGAAAGGTTGAGGAACACGCCAATCTCATCAACAGTCTTCAAGAAGAGAACCGGGTCCTCAAGCAGCAACAGGATCGTTATGTCACGGGCAATGAGAGCGAATCCTCTCAAGAAGGAGGCGAAGCGTGATGCACGGGATTGAATCATTGGGATAGTTCTCGGTATCTAGGTGTACTGGCGGAGGTTTCATCCACAGAGTCACAAATATCACCAAAGGTCGGACGGAGAATCCCTTTTTAGATGGGGTTGGGGTTCAGATAGAAAGACAAATCAGCAGCAAAGTTGCTTTAATTCAACAGATTTCATTGGACAGTGTCATTGTGAAGCCAACCTCTTGCACACATCAGTGTAGATCTATTGTCAAACACATTTCGCAATGGCGCTCGAGGTTACTGTTGCACTCAAATCTGATCAAGTTAGGTGATATTGTAAATAATAAGTCTGCCAGTGGATGTGGCTTGATGCCAAGGAAAACAGTGTTATGCAACCACTCTTCGAGCCTTGGTTTGAGATAACGGAGGGCATCGTCGACGAACCTACCGCCGGTGTGTACGCAGACTGCAACTCCGGGATGCTGATCACAGGGGTCTAAGCAATTTCATGTGGTCCAGTTTGGATGAGTAGAGCTGATGCCTTGATGGTAATTGACTACTGACATTATACGTATCTATTTCATACAAGTACAACTTATCGAGGTTGCGGTTCACATTGAGAATAGCCTCAGTTACAAGACAATTTTGTAACAAGCTTCATCATCCCTATCGTTTCTACACCACCTGTAACTTCTGTAATCCCCCTATCCGGCAAACTGCGAGGGTATGTGTAGTGGTTATTTGATCAAAGATCACCTTTGTGTTGCAAGCATCATTCGAGGGATATACTGACTGCCAACCTGAGCGATGAGTTGTCGATCTTTGGCTGGTTGCTGAGCAAATGCTTGGTGATGATTGCACTCGTCGCCTGATTCTGAACTCTCGTGCCATGGCTTGCTACCCCTCTTCGATCCTGGGTATGTTGCGGCCGTGAGACTGAATTAGAGAGCAAATCGCCCGTGACCATGGTGACCAGTGATATGCTGCTGAATTCTTGTGTGAATGGAGTTTGAACAAGACACGATGGATGGTGGGCCCCCCTTGATACCCGGATGTTCGTGCTGAACTGCTACTCAACTCCACTATCACTGTGCCTTGGTCGTATCGCTCTTGGTGCTGGCCGCACGGTTCCAGATGTTGACAGACCGCAAAGGATACTCATTTCTGGCTGCTTGTTCTTTCTCAATCTTCTTCGATTTGCGATGGACAACATCTCGATTCGGAACTTTGGTCATCTGCAAATTGTCTCGCGTCCGAGGGGTCATGGTGTTGTGCTTGATCGCTTGACAATATGCATGGCGCAGGTGTACCGCTATCAGTTCTACTGAAACATATTGTGTCAGCGTGAAGTCCATTGTGTTTATATGTTCAATTGTGGCTTTGAGTTTCTTGCATTACCTTCCGTGCGAGTTAGCATCTTCTGACAACGTCAGCGTCCACAACTAATTCTGTGGCAGAGAAGTTGGCAAAATGTTTCAGGAGGCGTATCGACTCCAATTTGGGTCCATATCGTCTCGATTCATGACAGTAGTTTACTGCAAACTGCGTCGATAGCATGTGATGTCTGGTCGGTGAGTGCAGACCGCAAATGAAGTGGATGAAGAGACGGCTAGATCGCTGGTTCGTGGTGACATCGGTAAGCTTGGTGTACGGTGATGAGTCCACCTCATGCAGCAAGTTTGACAAGGGGGAAGACAACTTTGTACAGAGTAGCTGTCATTGGGGAAGTCCAAAGTCTGTATGCCCCATGGCGCGTTCGAAAAAGGCTCAACGGCCCAGGTCGCAGTATGAGCTCTGTCTCTCAGCAGATTCGGAGCTTCCGGTTAGTCCAATAGGCTCAAAAGTGGAGAGTCATCTCCTTGGGGACCATATCGAAGGTTGGTTGACTGGGAAGCTGAAAGGATGATTCCCGGAGGGATTCGATCACTGGTACATCCCACCATTCTTGCTGCTGGAATGACTTCGTGCCCCGGTTCGAGGCGATTGATCGGAGGTGAAGTGATTGTTAGGCGTTCTGCCTCCCATCTAGTCTGCCGAGAGATGTGATGTCGATGCTTGAATCTGCCAGCATCTTATTGTGAGGCGAATCTCATGGATACGTGGCGAGGTGCGGCTTCATGAGAGTTGTGTATAGAGGATGACAGTCGTGCTATGAGAATGAAATCTTTACTGTCAGGTTGGGATCGTAATGAATAGGTGTAAATGGCGTGAAGTTGAATGGATGATCACTGATGTAGTTGAATGATCAAGATCTGCCGAGGATGAGCCGGATTTGAGGTGAGATGTAAAGTGGGGCTTTTTTGATGACGAAGGCGCATCCATTGAAAAGTTGAGAGGCGTGAGCATGTTTGGCTGCAAATTAAAGAGTGACAGAAACAAAACTGTTGATACAATCTACAATACCAAACTCTGTGTGGTGAATGGCGTCACGGCCCTCTTCGCTGCTGTTCGAGCGTTGGTCTGAGTCTCTTGATACGTGAGTTCATGGTGACAGACTGAGAAATTCTCTAGTGAACGCACGGTTACTTGCCTCGGCGAAGAGCTGCCGTCCTGCAAAGGTGGGTCTCGCGGGTGAAATCTCCCTCATGCACAGCCGTAAACACTTCCTCCACAATCCACCACCAAGCAATACAAAGCCTCCGCGACAGCCAACCTTCTCTAAAGCAACATTTCTTTTTGACTCTGTTGTGGTGGCGTCCACCGAAAACGACATGGATAATCGTGGTACACGACACGCGTCCCATGGTCCTCGCCAAAACCCTCCTCCAAGCGATTCTGACATCCTTCGCCTGTCGAGGGATACATTCATCAGCAAGGCTGCAAGCGAGGCAGAAAAACAGTGGGATGAAGCGCGTCTTCGCTACTCGAGACTCTCCGCTAGTGAAGAGGTTGGTTCTGGCTCTGTCTCATTTCTTGGTCATTCACTGACAGTCAACTCTCAGGCTCCCCGTGTACCCAGAAAGGATCAACTCACTTTTGTGTGCGAGGCCGAGAAACATGAAATTGTCGACGCAGCCGGGAGACCCTTGTTCAAGCTAGTTGACACGTCGCTCCACAGCGAGAACCTTGAGCACTTCGCCGCTCACTTTCCAAACCAGGAGATAATTGGATACGCCTCTACACACGATCATGTTGACTATATGTTGGATCGTGTCCAAGGGAGTGGAGGAGACAAGAAGATGCTTGTCAGTATGCGACCAGCAGATGTTGACGAGTTCGATGAGGCCGACATGAATGGAGCCATCAAAACGGTTCGGGATTCCTTCGGTCGCACTCATACCTCATGAATACTTCATAGTATGGCATCAGTCTCCAGCGCAGTGACAAAACTCATCGACGGAGGAAAGGGCGGCATAAAATGTCGATTGGGGCTGTATTACGATGGGGCCGCGGATGGTTACAGAGGTAGAAGCCCATATGTATAATGAATCTTGTCACCGACCCGTTTTTACTTGATGCCGTGAAGACATTGACGGAAAAAGAATGTAAATTCAAGAGTTGCAAAATATTGGTTTGACATTGATATTAAAAGTACCCCATATTCCGTGGCATCAACTGCACCGTCCACATATCGCTGTAGAGTCCCTATCGCCTGCTCTCAATGAAACAGCGATCCCGTTCTTAGACTTGTTATCCTCTTTTTTGTTGCCACTCCCCCCTCGAAGACCCGGATAACTCCAGCGCTAGAGCAAGACGACTTCCGCGCTTCAGCTCAGATCCGAGAGTTCCGATTGGTACCGAGAGCCTTCTCTAAAGGTGCGATTCAACTCCAGGCGACCAGCCCAGCACATGCCTGCGATTCACGTCAAAGGTTGCCGATAATGAGTGTGAATAGAGTCGCGGAGGGACCAACGCCGAGACGCTGCAATACGAGAGCTGAAGAATGGTTCCAAGACAAAGGCCGTTGCCAGTGTGGACTGTGGTTAAACAGTGTGTTATTTGGGTGGTAGAGGTGACGTCCCAAGTAGACATTGTCGGCGACAAGCCTGAGCTGTTCTGGCAGTGGTTTCGGCCATGGCTTCATCGGGGTTGCGGTCGATCAAGTGATTCGAATGCATCAGAAGGCCCTTGAAGGTCTTGAGTCGGCTCCAAACCGTCCTTTCATCTTTACTTCATCTCGAGATGATGTATGATGTCAAGATGAGCGTGAGCGCTGTGCGGATCTCTGAGGGGGCTCTTCCTCGCTACGCTCGTGTCAGTGACTGAACTAGGATCTGTTGTTTCTTCTTGTGGGAGTACTTACTAAGTGATGTCACGAATAATATCCTATTATACGTAACACCAGGCAGTCTCGAGGTCATCCGTAGGTGAAGGCTCATATGGGAATGCTCCAGGCCGTGCAACCAGCATCACCTTGGATTGTGCTTCCTAGCCTTCATAATCCTCGAAGAATACAGGAGCAACCGGAGCATTCGATTGCAACTGTCCCCTATACGGGCGCTGTCAACCCTTTAGTTCTTTCGCGTCCATTCTCGGATGCAGTAGGCTGCCAATTCGCCGTGCAGAAGCGCACTTGTATCGCTCACATGCGCGCCATACCTGGCGTGGCTTTTGTCATCGATACCGCCGTGTCGCGATTCCATGATCACAATGCGAAGATTCCATGTCAATGATAGCGATATCAGAGCATCAGATCTGCGCATGTGTTGAAGGTGAGACGGCGATAACAAGCCGTCGGAGATCGTAGCCAACATGCCGGAGAAACGTCCAGTGCTGAGGTGACCAAGGTTACTCAAACAAGAAAGGCCATCCGGGTGGTAAAGAGGTAGTTATGCTGGGTCTGGCAAGGCTGCAAGTGTCTGCGTTCAGGTACATTGTGTGAGTTCGGGGTATTCGAGAGGAAAAGCCGATTGAATCGGCAGAAAGAGACGTTCGGTGGTTTTATGGTCATCCCTCGCGTAAGGAGGTGCGTAAAGCGTAGTAACTGCTGGTCTTCCTGAGTGAGGCAAAGGTTTTGTTAGTCAAGGGTCGAACAAGTAGAGTCGGTACATAATCACGATACGTATCTCGAAACTGGAGATTAGGGGTGATCGAACTTCAGAGAGCGAGGGGCACGATTGTGCAGGTGGACCTGATGGTAGCAAGGTATTCCATGTGGCGCACCAGGAAGCTGACATGAATGTTTGCAGCAGAGACTTTTGACTGAGAGCTCAAATCAGGAGACAGAACTTAGTGGCTCACTGCAGTGATGGAGGAATGAGCGGACCACAGTTGAGGAATGTTCGTCGTAGAAAATGAGTCGAAGTGGTTCTGAGTTATTGTGTGAGAAGGGCCCGCGTCATCATTGAATCCTTGATCCGATAAAGGGGCGATCTTCGCCGCTAGCAGAGTACAGTTTGATGACCCCATCATATGGAATGCCGGTGTATGCTGTCTTGCAACGATTGCCGATAGGTGTCTGCGACTGAAGTCACCTCGTCTTGGATATTGTACCTTCCACATGCTAAGTGAAGTGCCATGCAACGAGCGGGGAGGCTAATGGTTATGCTTCTTTCACAGGACCAATAGCAGATGACCTGATGTCCAAATCAGGAATGCGTGCGTGACTGCTCAGTTCATGGCAAGAACGACCGAGCAGCGCTGCCTAGTGCCGTCTGACTGTCAAAGGCTTGCTCCCTGAGTTCCACTATCGATTCATTGCGAAACTTGATTGTAACAGGCATGTGTGACCTGTCGAGTGTCGGCGTGTTTGGGGACGTCGTGGAGGTTCTTGTGAACTAGCATCGTTCTTAGACAGTCAGCGGTATGATGAGTGATATACTCTCAATACTAATCGTCTGAAAGGGACACGTAAACACGAAACTGGGCCGGTTGCCAAAATCATTGAGAGGTAAATAAGAGGGAATACCAGTTTGCGGCATTGGGCTCATGAAAGGTCGGTGGAACACTTAACCCCTGTATCGAGACCATTGATGGGCGGGCGAGTAAGGTGGGTGAAGGAACATGCGCGATCGAGAGGTGGGCGAGTAAGTGAATCGGAATAGAGTGAAAAACTAGTACGGACGGAGAGGCTGTTGCTTCCCCTCGTAATTGAAGATGGATTGGCAGGGCTCAAAGAATAGGCTGTAGCTAATCGCATCAAGTTGGACCCGACCTCCTCATTCGTCCAGCGACTCCTCTTCCAGGCTCAAAAGCTTGGCTTTTATGATCTGGATGACGTTCCCCGTTATGGAGTGACGCATACCTTCTGAGGTTGGGAGGGGCGGTCCCCTCGGAGGGTGCGTGCGGGTATGCTCGGAGGGCTGACATGGTCCGTGGCGACAGGAGCCGAGAAATTCAGAGACTCCGACATTCGTTCTCGAGAGCGATTTTGTCCAGCATCGGTCCAGTCTGGTAATCGAGCTTGCTGGCATCTTCAGAAATGTCTGTCATCGGTGTTGGCTTGAGGTAGGGTTCGATTGAAAGTCGGTCTGGGAGGTCGTAGTAGGGGGGGCGTCGGCAAATACTGGGAAACGTGGATATAGCCTGTTCTTTGAAGGTAGTATGGGAAATTTTCGTGAGTAGGGGGGCTCGAGGATAGTCTCGGGGCTTGGCTTGACTTTAGAGATCCTGATATTCTCATCTCTATCAGTATGTACACGCGTAGTGCAGGCCATGATACTGATTCGCGCGCCTTCGCTTGAGCTTTTTCAACAGCTTGGTCGCTTTCATGACCAGAGAAGAGTTCCTGAACTCAGGCTCTTGCGCAGGAATTACTGCATCGCATCGACCGTTTGTGATTTCGATGCTGGAAGAGTCAACATTGACGGCGGGCGACGGTGTAGGAAGAGGTTGAACATGGGCGTAAATTGCGACAATCGCAAGTGAAAAAAGAGTGAATTGACGTTGGAATCATGTCGGTGACGATCTGCGGTGGTGCCTACTTGTGTCACCCCAACTGATTGCAAGTGGTTGGTGCCTGGCAGCCGATGATGTACTGAACTGAGTAACAAGACTCAAAGGTAGTGTAGATGCATATTTTGCCGGAGGTAGCATGGACTTGTTGGATTCGATTAGAGGCGATATATCATAGTGTAATGGAGTCGCGCCGATGGCAATGGTATAAGTGTCGAAGATGAAATTGCTTGTAGTGACAAAGTATAAAATGCCGGTCTTCTCGGAGACTGCGTACGGCTGACATGTCAAGATCCTCGAGCTCGGTTTGCTGGACCTTTTCACGCCTTGGTTCTTGTCGACTCAATTGAATAAAGGGAGGCGGTCGGGATACGTTGTTGACGGGAATTAGACCTCAAAGTGATGCGGTGGAAGCCTGGCGTTGGAGACAACATCCGGAAGCCGGGAATTGCAACTCGCTGCGTATCAGACATTGGGGCGCGATGGATGGCACGAACTGAAGAGGGTATTCGGCCGTGTAAACCTGTTGTATCAGTCGAAAAGGATGGTCAGCGAGAGCACGCGCGGCGCCACTCTGTTCATCCGCCAGGAGCCCTCAGTAGGTAGCGTAATTGTGATAGTTGCGGCCGTTGCATAACACCGATCGCATCTTCCCTGCAGCTCATCGTGGCTTCAATCTCAGATTTCGGGAATCGTAGTTGAGTTCAAATCTGTTGTCCCCCAGTCGCCGGTATTCTTTGTTGCGATGACCTTTTGAGCTGCCTTCATCTTAGAGCGCGTCGCTTGCGTTGGGCCAGTGGCGGGCTTCATTTGTGTTACCCTGGGCCTGGAAGAGCGACTGGAAATATATCGGGTAATCTTTGTCGCGTTATGGGCATGCTGAGCTCGACTTGTGTCATGGTGATTCTGTGAGGGTGTTAGCATGTTCGTCGCTGCGATCCGGAGGACGAGTCAATATACCTGAGTGTCTATCGCATGAATCAGTTTGAAATTCACTGCATCACAAACAGTTTTATCACCAATTCAGGTCCGGATTTGTCTTTCGCTGTGGCTTTATAATGGATATACACAGTTGATAGGTGTTATTGAAGGGCTCAGAGGATGATAAAGGTTGCTGCACCTTCTCTGATCAAGAATGACGCGTGAAAACGTGGTGCGTCGAAACAAATTGTGGGTCGTCAGATCGACCTGGAGTAGTGGGGCGCTTGCTAATTAGGGTGATACAGGGAGTTAACTGTCACCCGATCTCAACTCAGGCTCAAAGGGCCGGCAATGAGGTGGCCAATAAACCATTCAAGAGTGGTTGAGCAACCAAGGGCTCCCCTCAACATAAAACAGAGCGACAGCACTACCTTTCACAACCCCGAGAGCTCCGCGCTGGCATTCCCAGCAGAGCCATATACCCCAAAGGGACGTCGCCTACACTATTTGATGTTCACAGAGAGGGTCGAGTGGTCCAAACTTCAATGAGATTGGGGTTTAAAGGTTGTATTTACTATTTTACTCAGGGCGACAGGACTTGGTCTTGGCCCGCGCTACAGGCAGGCGTTGAGAGGCCGCTGAATGTGACAGGCGATTAGCAGCATTTCTAGGTATAAGCGGGGCCTGAAGTCATGGCCGTGAGCGAGGGAAAAAAGGACCAATGAGGATCCATAGCCTAACTAAAAAAAAGGACCAATGAGGGTGGTTGAACGAAAAAGAAGGACCAATTAGGGACATTCTGTTGACCCGCAATCACACCCCCAGGTCACCTTGCCCCCGCATGCTGTTGTTCCATTGCCTCGCCCATCAACACAAGATTCCGCTGTAATCAACTCACTTCTCGAATCACCCCCGTTCTCTCATCTACAATTGTTTAATGTCTCTGATTACAGAAATATTATTTTCTTCAAATTCCATGCGCAATATCTTTAATACAGGGCTTGCTAGGATCGCTTTCTAGAGCAACTTGCCACCAATCATTCATTCAACACCCACAGCCGCATCTTTTTTCCAGTGTTCAAAGGAGTGGCAAAGCGATGTCTCATATTCTGAGCTTGTGATATCAGAAATTCAGTATCAGGAAGCGCCTTAATTCACGATCTTATCATATCTTCCAAGCCAACCATCATCAACCGACGGCTCCAAGAGCTTTCGGTATCAATCCCGACCCGAGCACTTCTCGAAGCGCCTGTTGTACAGCTTGGCACATTTTGGCGCCGCAGATCTCAATACGATGCTTCTGCTTCAGTTCAATGGGACTGTACACTTGACAGAAGATTCAACTTGTTCATTTCCTCAAACGTCAACGCCATCTTTTTTCATGTCTCTATGGTCTTGTCTACCACTGCGCCTTGCCTTATCGAACTTCACCTTTAAATCTGGGGCTTATTCATGCGGTATGTCTTCATGTCCGATAGATCAGTGATATGGCATTCCAAGTATAAAACTGACCTTTCATTTCTACAGACCCCATCACCGTCAATGATGAGTCAGTGACCGGCGTCCTGTTACCTTCTGGAATTCAATTCGTCCAAACAATTGCAGCTCCCGGGGGCCCACGTTTGATACGTCGCAAGCGAATGAGCCCTGAGGGAGCGTCAAAGGAACCGTCGTGAATCAGAGTGACGGCGCCCATTCACTCTCTTATTGAGACACAGCTTCCTTAAGAGAAGTAGCCTCAGCCTTGACATGGAAACCTTACTTCCCATGAGTGAGGGAAGCTCCCTCAACTACCGAACCTGGCGTCTGAATAACGACCAGCCGGTTCCTGAGGATCTCGTTGCTGATCCAACTGCTCGGCCTGCTCAACAGGCAATCCCGGTCACACCTGATCCGGTGATACAGGTTGCTGATCAAGGCAAGGTTCTGTGGCGGGGCAGTCTTCTGTCGTTGCTATCAATCTTTTGTCGAGACAGCTTGAACAGAAGCACAAGGAAATTGACGCTGGGAGGGAAAGAATCAGACATCTTGAGGCCGAGTTGAAGTCATTGAAGGACACCCGGCAAGTGGTTGAAGTGTCTGGCAGACAGGGCACTCAAGTTGACGCCGAGGAGGAGGATCACTAGACACAATGCTGGAGGTACGGAGGGAAATTATTTCAATAGTGAACCTGCTATCATAATCCAATTGTCTACCATACCAACTGAAAATATGCGTATCATACCAATGGTTCACGCGGACAAGCGTTAGCTCAATGTTAGTCCCCAATGTTCTGGTGCCTTGGGCCCTCGATTGGGACAAATTGATGGATGTGTGTAGAATGATAAATCTGTACCATCTACTGTAGAGTCAGGATCATCCGTGGCACAAGCAATATATGAATGTCAATGATCAGATCAAGCTGTGGACACGGCTGGTATACGACGCCTCTCAAACCCGTGGTTGAGTTGGATGTACCAAGCATTGGAGTTCGAGCCTCCAAACAATCACGTTGGACTTGTCAGTTGGATAATATGACAGAAATTATTGAAGAAAGTTGTGCCTGTATAATACCGTGAAATGTTTGGTTCGGTTTGCTCTCAATTTGACCTTTCCTGTATGATATTTGCCTTCTGTCGCTAGGGTTGGCATGAGATTATTGACTCAGACTGCAGGTTAAACTTTAATGGCAGAGTAGTCTCAGAATGCCATAAAATCATGTTATACACGACATAAAACGTCTAGTGCTTTACTCAGCTGCACTGAAAATGCAACAACACCAGCTACCGTCATCAAAGACTAACTCATCCCTCACAGCCAAGCTCCGTCATCCTCCAGATCGCTCGACACCAGACCCGCATTAACAGCCGTGTCTCGACAGTGGCCCTCAGGCTTGACGCTGTAGAGCGATAGCATTCATTTCTAACCCTCGGTGGCTCCCTGAGGTCACAAAACTCAGCTTCGGCCTCAGAGTAATTGTAAGCCCGCTATGCACTTCAGGCCAGACAATCCTGCTTCAAGGAGAAGGTCGTAGGTATCTGTAGATAATGCTTCAACTCGACCTTGCTAGGTGAATCCCTACGCTAACCAACCAATACATCTCTCCCATTCAATCAGCTTTGGCTCCCTCTCAACTTTTACCGTACCCTCCAAGTCATCAGCAGACAGACCGAAACATAGCCTGAAATTGTCAAAGATTGTCATCTCTTCTGAATTCAGCCATGCCGTCTTCGGAAAAAACCTTTTGTAAAACTTACTTGCGGGTTCTGTCTTTCACTGGTACTGCGGCTATTCGCCGCTGCTTGACCCTGAAGTTGACCGGAGTTGATTAATCGCCAGGTTGCTCGGATGGAGAATGCATCATCTTTGATATCTCTTTGACATTATTAGTGACGAGATGGAAAGGTAGTTAGCCAGAGGATATTGGCCGCACCATGGTCAGACGAGATACATCACCATTTCCCACTGACCATTTCCCACTGCCCATTTTCCACTGACCATTTCTCACTAACCATTTTCCACTGACCATTTTCTACTGACCATTTTCTACTGACCATTTTCCACTGACCATTTCTCACTAACCATTTTCCACTGGCCATTTTCCCACTGCGCATTTCCAAACTTCGGGTTAATTGCAATGTTGCGCAAGTCTCTAGTAAGCATGAGATACGTCTTTTCGAGACCTCTTGAAAGACCTTTCGGGATGATGACGCATTAGTAATGTTTCAGGTCTGCGAGTTCAGTCCTCAGAGTATCAAGTTCCTGCTTCAGATCCTCAATGGCAAGTTTCGCATCATCTACACAATCGTTGGCAGTACGTGCTTCAACTCAAAGGTTTTCAACTTGAGCATCAGCCGTTGAACAGCGTTGCTCCAACTGCTCTACCATCTCCTGACACTTGTCCAGTTCCTCCTGCGTGGAGTGGGAATCGGGAGTGGTTTGAGTTGTGCTTCGTGTAGATGTAGAGTAGAAGATCAAGACGTGTCCAGAACTGAAGATACAGAAGGCGGTAATTATGGCAAATGCTATCTGGGGCCTACTTGAATGTGAGAGCATGCAGTCAAACATTAAGAAAGTAGTTCACGAGAATAAGGTATTTACGCATTTATACAACAATCTACTGGTGTCGTGTCAATTAGTGGATGCACCATTTCACAGTAATCATTGTCATTCCCTCAAGCTCTTCGTTTACGACTTTGATTTGACTGCCGAATTGTGCTCCGACACTTTACATGTGTCCAAGCTATCAAATCGCGATGAGATAAATTGCTCAGTGACTCTCGTATCTTTGGAGTATTAGCAGGAGTTTGCTGGCGCTTGGGTGTATCATACGCGACCAATGGTATGTCTGTGATCTCACTGAGGTGTTGACAGCACGTCATTCACCATCAACATTGAACTGCTGAACTAAATCGAAACATTGCATCTCATTGCCTTTTCGCAAACTCTCACGCGCAACATCATTTCTGGGCAGAAATGCACTGTAATGATGGTTCTTCACCTTTTTAACTCAGTTTTGCATCATCAGCATGTGTCTTGGCTCAAAATTTTGACATTGCTGAGGCCACCCAAACCTTGAACAACGGCATTGACGAACAATCATCCGCTACGACCCAACAGTCTCGTGACGGGGGATATCGAAGACACGCAACTTGAACCGACGCCTCTCGAATGCCCGGAAGAAGGCACTCACCGTGAACGAACTCGAGCGGACTTGAACATGTGGGAAAGGAATGAATATGGCATCGGATCGTACAATCGCGGAACCAAGCAGTGGCGGAGGGAACCTCAAAGACACTACTTTGAGGCAAACAGACTTGCGTACAACATCGAGCTTGTTACTGACCAGTGTCAAAGCAAACATCCACCGCAACGGCACCGTGATGACAAGAGCTTCACAGTCACATCCGATGACAGCTGGTGAGCTTTCTCGACCCTAACCAAACCTCGAAACTAACTTCATACGAGTATAACGGTCCTATCGCTTCGCCGCCACCTACCAACAACATTCCCAGAGCTTCGCATGCCACTCACCGCTACGAGTGCCGACAAATTTAAATTCCGCCGAACTACCCCCAGACTTTCTTTGAGTCCAAAGGTTGAGAAAGACAAGGAATTGAGGAGTTATTTGCTTGCCTGGGTTAACATACCCAACACGGCCCGCAAAATGTACTGTACTTCAAAGGACATACGGGCGAAGGGAGATGGTCCCTGGGACGGGGCGCTCTGGAGTGTAACTTGACTCTTGTATTCTTTAGGTCCTGATAAATGCAATTCTCTATCCGCACTCCCAAACTCAATAGAACTACTCGCCTTGCATAGACACATGGAAGCCGCCCAGCAATGATCAAAGTGAGGATTCTACCGATTATGCTACCGACCCGCGCAGTCCCATTGGCCGGTAAGAATCAGGTGCTTGGAGAATCCTGGCTGACGAGCGAGGCATCGAGATGATCAACGTCCGATTGCCATGGTCAGGAACATACAAAGTACAAGAGTTCTCAGGGTCGACACGATGTTCCCAACAACAAAAGGGCTCCAAACATAGAGCCATTGATCGGATTGGAACTACGCTGACACGAATCGTGGCGGGCCTGTTGTGAGAACTGAACATCTAATCGTGGGTTCATGGCCGGGTGATGTTCCTAACCACTCGCATCAACGATTGAGGGCGATCGAGGACATGTGGTCCTTCACAAAGATGCCACACTCGTCCCAATACCGAAGTGTGCTTCTGTTCCTTTCGCTGACCTTTTGTTTCCTCTATCCAGATGCGCTCACTCTCATAACATCCCTACAGAACCGTACGGTATCTATAAGCAATTAGACGATGATCGCAGGGGTGATCGCACACTTCCTCGACTTAGGGGCGCAGAGGCACAAACAACGGCTACAGAGATCTCGTTCAGCAGACCCAAGGACACTTACTGCCATTGCGACCTTTATGATAGGTCCTTTGAGAACTTTCCCCCTTTATCCAAAGCCTGCTGGGCAGCCACATCTTCTACGGCGATTATGTCGAAGTCGTTGGAAGCTGCAAGGGGTTATCATTCAAGGGCTTAACTAAATGGAACAGTGATATGTACTTATAAGAATATTTGCTTATTTTGGCTTAGCTAGGGACTTTAATATGCAGAGGAAGATGTTTAGAGGAGGAGATAAATTTAGCATCTGCTGGGGAACGGCTGATAGCGGCTGGTATAGCTGGGGTTATACAAGTCGTCAATCCACATTAGGTAAGCTATGAATCAAATTGAGTGGAGATGCCTTTGGCGTTCCTCACAGCTCTCTTCTACCTTCCATCTTCATTTGGCCTGCACACCAAGATCAAGGTAATAATCCTCAAGAGCTGTCGACATGCTCGAGCATCCAATTCCCGAATCTGAAGCTTGGAAGGGATCATCATGGTACCGAGCTTGTCTGAGGATTGCTTTCGTGTCGATGTCAATGTGCCTTTATCTGTCCTGCAGCCTGGTCTCAACCGTCATTGGCGACCGATTCGCGTCAACTATGACCATCTCGAACGTGTCCTCGGCATTACGTCAATTCTCGCTTCGATCCAGCGTGAGGCGGCCCTCGATACGTCCATTCGCTTGTCGGATACCCTCGGGAGGCGGGTTGTCGTTCTGGTCGCTCATTTTGTTTATGTATGAGTTGAGATAGCGTAGCTGATTGAGTTTGTCAGTGAGATTCATATAACAAATTAAAATGGCTTGCGATGCTTACTTGGGCTTGTGTGTTGTTTTGAAGAGTGCAAAGCGAAACTCGGCAAAATGAGACCAAGCTTAACCCATGTGGCCCGAGCGTTTTCTGGTGAGCCCGGTATCTAAAGACGTGAGATGACCTGAGCTGAGAAGAACAGGCAGATTGCGCCCTGCACTGATTGCTATTGTCCAGTCGGCTCTAGACATCTCATTAGACACCGGGTACAAATCGTGGTCTTTACCTTGGCTACCGAGGACGACTGCAACTTGCTGCCAACTCACTTGGGGAGATCAAAAGTACGTCTCGATCACCTGGATATATCTGAAAAGGATTTTTCTTTATCGTTGCAGAGAACCAATACATAGGCCTCGTGTGTATCGTCACAGGCAGCTTACAGACATGCATTCTCACATCACGGTTCCGCCCCCTATGGAACATATTGGATCTCACTAAGGCCAACCTGATCATCCATCTTGTGAATGTATTTGTTCGAAGTAGCACAGCCCACATGTAGTCGTCACATTCCAGAGTACATTCGACGGGTTGAATCGGATTCTCATTCTTCTGAATATCGTAAAGCCACCCAAACCAACCAGCCGTGAACCTAGAAGTCCGTACATGCGCAACTCCCCTTGCCCTTTTAGTTCCCTCGGACAAACTGGTACTTGGTGATTGAAAGAATCTCATCCATAGAGTAGAGTCCCGCACTCGACGGGAATGCGCCTTCGATGACCCCAACAACGAAGCAGCGCAACTCGTTGCTGTTGAAAACCTGAACGCGATGACCAGGAAACTGAGCTGAATCCGCACCAAAGATACATTTGATGTATGTATCTTGGGGGAGGTGACCAAGATGAAGCCAGAGAGCTTCGTAGTTCACCGCGCGGCCAGTCGCAATCATATCCTCGATCTTGTCAGGCAGATTGCGACGGCGCCACTGCTCGTAAGCTTCAGAAGCGCTGTAGCTGGTGACATCCATCTTGTCCGGCAGAGCATCCATTGACCAAGGCCAGTCGTGACCTTGACCAAGCGCGTTGCCCTCCCTGAGTATGTTGTACCAAACGATCTGGTCTACAACAAACTCGAAATAAACTTGGTTGACTTGGCGGTAACCTGCGGTATCCACCAAGACACAAGTTTTCTCCTCGCTCTGCTCGCGAATTTCCTTCACCCGCTCCTCATTCCAAAGGCCAAGGTGACGAAAAAACGCCTCCATATGGGCGCGGCGAGGGGCAGCTTTGACATAGTCAACGGCAGAGTGGTCGAAGGTGGGGGAGGTAATTGAGGAAGACATTGTGAGGGCTTTGAGATGGATGTGGTTTGAGGTAGAGTTGTCTTGTGTTGATTGTATTCTGAGTGATGTGCTGGTTTGTGATGTGTGGAGCAGAAGTTGTTACGTGGGAGGAACTTGGTGATGAGAAATGGAGCCCGTGCCTGTTCAAGACGAACTCGCCAACCTGGATGCCTGGAGGGTCAGTGAATCCGCCAATTACGGCACGCAATTCGCCCTACCCGTTCGTTAGCGGACAAACAGTGGTTCGGCTTTCGTAGCAGTCTATCACTGCCAGTGACTGCCAGTGACTGCCACTGTGACCGACAGCGTTGGCATACGGCCAAACGCAATTGAAATTGCAAGGTAGTCACGCTTATATTCCCACTAATGGTCCCTATAAGCTACAGGCTGTTAGCACGCAACGCAGACACATTTTGTCCTCGCAATTCAACCCTTGCAAATTCCATAAAGGTCAACAACCATCTTGTTTCCCGCCAGGATAAAGAAACGTTTGCAACAATCAACAATCATCCAACGTCATGTCAAGCGGTTACGAAAGCGAGGTCAGCCTCGAGTCCAACCAGTCTGACAAGTCCCTCAACTCTCTTTCCAACATCATCAAGGACTTCAAGAAAACTCCCGAGCCATACTGGCTGCCAAATATCCGCTTCGGTCACCTAGCTGTCCCACCCTGCCACAGTGTTGAGGATACGACCAATGGCAGGATAATCTCTGCAATCCGGGAACAGCAGACTGATTGTCCCATCATCTTTGTCCTCTCTAGCCACAAGCAGCGAATATGCAGCACGGAAATGTTGGACCTCCCAGTGCTTCCTAGATATCACGAAACGACACTAGAGTACGCCTGGCTCTCGTCCATCCTTGAGCAGAACCGTGCTGGCGAAGGTTTGGGCAACTGGAAACATGTGGCGCTTGCCCGTGAGTGGGAATCGAACCTGATGCTGCCAAGAGAGGTCTTTGTCGTGTTCTTCATCGACCCCGGTATGTCCGCTGATTGCGCTCTGGCGCTCACTGGACTCGTCCACTGGGCTTGCGATGTCTCCGAGAAGGAAGCAGTGAATATCCGGGTTCTTACGACATCCAGTCACTTCGGCAACAACCTGCTGTCCGAGCTCGTGAGCGCCCGCTCTCTCTATCCTGTCGTTCACTACGAGATAGCCATCCCACGGCATACCTACGCCATCCCTGAATACGCCCTCGACAACTCTCAGGGGGCTGCAATATACAACAACATCGAGAACAGAATACTGGCCAGGGACCAGGAGGATGAGCATGCCATACTTTTTGTCCCTCCCCTGGCCAGAACGGATGTCTTCCCGACCATTGGTCAATCCCTTTCCCACAACGCCCTGTTACTCAAGCATGTCAACGACACCGGCCACATCATGAAGTGGCGCCTCACATGCCAGCACCAGCTACTGCAGGCCAACATTGGCACGGTCATTGAAGTTGACGCCGCGCATCCAATTCCTTCCTTTCTCGATGGCTACTCTCACGCTCACATTGTGCTCGGAAAGCGATGCATGAGACAGATCTATGACAAGGATGTCAAGCAAGTCGTGTACACGGAGACTGCGCTCACCCAGACAGAGTTCAATGACATCCAGTGGTGGGGCTATCAGCCAGATGTACACCCCGACAACAAGGTCATCTATCTCCAGGGGGGTGGTCTCCAAGCATGCGAGGAGGCACCTGTGCATCGTCCACTACATGTCGACAACGACCAAGCGGGTGGTTTCATTGCTGGCGTCTTTGGCATGTCTCACTGGGGCTTCGACGTCGATCGTGTTTTGGAAGCCTTTGTCAAGTCACCCGGTGTTGCCTCAGAGATGATAGAGCGCCTTCAAAAGGTAGGTATCGTTCATCCGGTGAACCGCAAGCTTTGCATGGGCGATGCCCAAGAGTCCGTATTCAGGGCGGTGCTGCATCTGGTCAGGTATGATCATCGAATCGCCCACTTCGTCGCTCTCAAGTCATCAAACCCCGAGGTTAGACGACTCAAGATCCAGGTTGCTGTGCTGTTGGTACTAGCAAGGGACTGGCCTCTAGAAAGCCGCAACAACGATCAGCTTCGTGTCTGTGGCTGGGGGGTCTTCGACTATGCACAATCCTGGGGAGACCTGTGGCGGAATCTTGGTTTATGGAAATATGTTTCTGGGTGCTGTCAGGACTTTGAAACCATCGAAGCCTCAGATGCATTCTGGGTATCCGGTGAGGATAGGAACACGGTGGTCTCTGCCAAAGGAGCCTTCATCTTCCGTCAGATGACAACAGCGTTTGAGACGATCTTGAATGGGATGACAGAACACCCCGATGTTCATCTTCCTCCTCATCGGATCCGAGATGAGGCTGGAGATCTGGACATCCATCAGATGGTTCAACTGCTACGCCATCTGGTATGTTCCTATAGGTACCAAGTCACTGAGAGCAGCCTTGCCACTGATGATGCCGGCAAAGCTTATATTAAACATCGTCTTATCTCTTCAAACACCAGACTTGAACTCGATGGCCCTCTCAAGCCACTTCCTCCAGGGGCCTTCATGGAGCTACAGAGTTTTGGTATTGTTTACGGCGTCTGTACACATCTGAGGCTAGAGGATGACATTCTCAAGGGAAACTACTGGACATTCATTCCACAGGACCTGGCCGCGGAGTGGTTCTAAGAAACTACGTCACACAATGGATTGTCCAAGCATGCAATCACTCACAGACGAACCAACAAGCTGCTTCCCAACCGAAAACTGTCTTTCCAGGATACTGACAGGTTAGCCACCAGATTGGTTTGTTACCAAACTCAGAGGCAATCAAGCTGAGATCAAACTTGTTATTAGTGGTTACTTGGGGGCAAAGAAAGACAGTCAAACGCTGGGAGAATATCTAACAGGCTTCCCTTTTGCGTTCTGGGTATTAAGAGTTGTTTGCTTGGTACATGGTTAGTTGCTGTGATGTTTTATGGATCGCTAGGGGCAAGATGAGAGATAGCGGTTGGTATTTGTATAAATTAGCCCCCTTTTGATACTTTACTGTATAATAATCTCATGAGAACACGCGCGGTAGTTGTGCCTTGCCTATAATAATGTAAAGTTTATACTCAACTGATATGCTCCGAAGCAAGTGTCTGGATAAGCAATATCCCCGTACTGAAGACCCATAGCCAGACGCTCTTTGCTAGGGTCTTGATATGAGAACACGTCGCTTTACGAGTACTCTGACGAGCTCTGGAGGTCCAAGTGGTACTAAACGGGGACAAATAAGCATGACATCACCATAACCAGCCTGACAACACTGGACCACCAATATAAACGTCATCGCGGGTTTTCCGGTCCAACGCCGCTCAACTGCACACATATCAGTATAGGGCTAGGATATTCTTTGACGTTGATAGATTTGATTGACTTTATCTTTCAAAAATTGTGCCTGGGCTTTGTTCCCTACCAAGGAATGCATCTCCAGAAGGCTGACAACGTGGTCTGATGCGGTTAGGTAGAGACATTCAAGGCCATCTAGAGACAATAATAGTAATCCAGCAAGCAGCAATATTTATGAACAGAACATCTCATCCCCTTCAAGTACCATTCCTACTTCCATCATGCTGCTTTAACCTCTACAAAGGTTGAATATCTGGGAGAGACCATTAATCCTTCGCTCCACTTACAAGCCAATATCAGGCAGTACCTCTCCGCCCTCCTCCTGCTCCTACATCCTCTGGTGCTGGGCTGCCTGTTGAATGAACTATGGACCCGACAGATCAAGATTCGGGTTGCTGAACCCATCTCCACGAGGCGCGGGGGCCAAAGGAGCGTCGACCACTGCGTCTTGTATACATCAGCAATTGTCTCTGTGCTGCTATCGGGGGGCAGAAGCTTGCGATCATGGTGGCTATCATCGAGCGTGACCTAGAGCCCTTATATGTACCTTTCCCTGGCGCGACGGCACGACATCTTGGTGTGTTCCATCGACCATGGAAAGCCCTTGGGGAGCGTCTGGCCAACAGATTCATTGCCTTCTAACCGGCTCCAAAGCAGGTCCCGCCAAGGAACCTCTGTCAATAGAGGAGGCAAGCGAGCTCATCCATCGATGACTAAGTAAATCCGCTTTGTTGCAGCCATGCTGTTGTACCGCGGGCACAAGCCAGTAGTGTGTCGCTTATCGTGACATAAAACACATGCCACGACCTCACCTCCTGGCTGGCCAAGGCAAGTGTTGATGTTGTGTGTCTTCTTCTGACACTAGACGCACTCCATGCTATGTTTATTGCCCACGTGCTCAACACCAGTGGCCTTCTTATCCTCCTTCTTCCTGTCATCCGCCATAACCCTGGCACCAAGGCTCAATCCAAACATGGGCGAGTTGGTGTACTTGATTACCTGATTTGGATGCCAATGTTTCGCCACCTCGGCTTTGAGGTTTATATACAGCTGCATTATACACATAATCTAATAGGCCCTAGTGTTCTCTTTTACTTACTAGAGCATCACCCCAACCTTATCCTTGCTTAAGAGAATGCCTGTTGGGCCGCTATGTCTTGTTGCTATAGTTATAGTTACTGCCTAACCCTTACAGGATGACCTATACAGGATAACCCTTACAGGATGACCCCTACATCATAACCCATACAGGATGACCACTACATCATGACCCTTACAGGATGACCCATACAGGATGACCCATACAGGATGACCCTTACAGGATGACCCTTACAGGATAACCCTTATAGGATTACCCTTACAGGAACTGCAATTCAGAGTTGACGACCGCACCTGACCACTTAGGCATTGACGCTGCCATTCAGTTGGGTGAACTGCCACAAGCGATCAACGTCAATGTCAACGCTAGGAACGGAGGTTGGGTGGTCGTCGTACAGGCATCAGCCATGGGGGAAGTGCAGGTGTTGAAGGAAACCATCGTCAGACAAGCGATACAGCTTGGTGAAAAGGATCAGGAAATTAAAAATTTGAAGAAGGAGATTGCGGAGCTGAAGCGAAGGCTGGCTTGATAGAAAGAAACTCCTATGAACGAACTTTGGTAGTAACAAATACAGTCTTGTGGTAGTGTGGGCGCCAGTAACAGCGTCCAAACTCTGGTGTGTAGCTGAGACCCTCTCTCATCTCCATCTTGGTTGATATTGGCCCTGGAAGTGGAAAACATCTTTTTACTTCAGATCTTGTCGCAAATCGCATACGTCTTCAAGACATCCTCTCCGAGATGAGGCGCCTGTGTTTCCCTGGGACGTTACCCACTGGCAGAACAACCCGGCCGAACTCTCAGAGATATACCGCCAATGGCGTGTAAAGAACGGGTATCACGAGGACTCTCTGAGCGATGGCTCTGATAGCCTATGCTCCATGTCCGACATGCAATCAGAGAACGAAGAATGAGTTGTCACTAAGGAGGACAGACGAGGGACTTCGTTGGTTGCTACAAGACGGGGAGTTTGCTGTAGTTCAGTTGATGCGTATCTGAATTTTCAACGCTTATTGTTCTCGTTTTAATGAAATTACACTGTAATGAAACACATGAATTCGGAGATAGTCTATCGTGGACCGGATCTGGACTACCTGAAGACAACGAGTCGAATCTATTATCAACATCAGAATACCAGCATGTACGCTTGTCTTGCCGTCAGAACATCATTCTAATTCATAACCTTCCGCCTTCAATTCGACCAGTCCGAATCGCAAGACTCCTCGTATCCTGTCCTTGACATCTGACCCAAATATCCTCTAGCTAGAAACGTTATCTGAAACCGAACTGTCAGCAGAGAAGGGATGCCAAAAGCAGCAGAGAACATCCAGTAAATGAGCTTTGGTGGTTGGCCAGCGCTCTCGTTGCCAGTGACACGTCCCGTTTACTACTACATAAGGTAAGGTATTCTGCAGATCCCTTGCTGCTCTTATAATGGGTTGAAAGCGCTGTTTACGACTTGTTCGGGGCGGGTGCGTGAATTTGAAGGACCAATCAGCGAGTTCAAGGCGTTCTTGACAGTGGGGTTTCGTTGGCGTTCAAACCTGTTGCCCACTAAAAAAGGAAGCCCAGGTCACCCAACACCACCTGAAGCTGCCAACGGTCAGTAGATCATGATGATCACCCACTGAGAGTGCTGGAGACCACTGAAAACACTGGGGGAAGTGATTTGATCGCACCAAACCTATGAAATAAACGAGGACGTCTCATCGAACAAATGAACGTCACTGATCCATGACACCCTGAATGCTCCAGTCGACATGTGTTCCAAAGTTGTTGCATTTCTGTGCCATTAACTCAATGACGCACAAGCTTATCCTAAAGGATATAGCCCATCAACCCGGCTGACTCCAACACCGATCCTATCTTGCTTGACCAGACATCAGTACTTCAAGCCTGACCGCGCCAAAATTTGCAAGCCACCTGGAGTACCTTCCTTTCCAAATCCTCGTGGGAATTAAGGTTATGCTTAAAAGCCGACCAATGGTCACCCACGTCGTATCCCAATCGGGAAATAAATTAACTCCAATGGACCATATTCAGCCACCCCTGATCCTGGTTGTCTGCGGAGATCTGGCCGGTCTATTCCACAATTACCGTGGCTTCATGACCTGTCCACAATGGACCTAAGAGGTTGCTGCTAAGCAACGGCGGCTTTGGAGCGACACAGATGATGATATGGATGATCGAAAAATCGCTGTCTATAATTCATCAGTGTCATTTGCCTCTGGTGAATGTCGCTCAGTGTCTATTGGCAAACCTGAGCCCATGAGGGAAAGCCGGGTAATACAGGCTGAGATCAAGGCACAGTTCCAATGACTAACTGCCCCCGTGCCACCTTCACCTCGCTAGCGTTGCCAACCTCTACTGCCTACGAAATACCCACCAAAAAGGCTAGCCTGTCTTTCCGCCTCAGCCCACCCACAACCACTAAATTGTCCACTGACACTCACTGAAAACGACAGCCAGGCCAAATCCGTCTTCACCTCACGCACTTGCTGAGGTGGCCGCCCAAAAACGCCCACCAACCAAAACATTTTTCCCAAACCAACGCGAGCCTCCATCGTCCTGGGGAAAATTGAACACCTGACCTTTCCAATTCTCCAACCCGCTGAGGCGACTGTCGGCAAATAGGTGACCAACAGAAGAATGATGCCACCAGACGAAGTCACGGTGCTCATCTTCTCCGAGCAAGTCAGACGAAATGCTTGCCGCTACCCTGCCATGCCTCGGACTGAATTCCGTAACTGCTAGGTCATGAAAGCGGCATACATGAAGCCAATTCCCAACGCACAACTTACAAGGTCTGTATGTTGATTGAAGATCGACCACAAGTCTCTGCTGTCGATAACACATCTAGCTCACAACTTGGACAGCATGCCAACCATCATCAACACAATCGTACCCGCTGGTTCTTCGTTCTCTGCCTTGCAAAGATCACTACACTTCTCCTATCTGTCCTACATCGTCTACCATCATATCTTCCAACGAGTCTACCGCTCCCCCCTCCGCTGACCCAGGGCATTTGAACCTTTGCGCACCCCTCCTCGACCTTCTTCTCCTTTCGATCATCATTAACACAAACGCGCCCGGTACTCTTCGTTCTCTGCCTTCGACCCCATATCACTTCATTCCTCCCTGTCTTACCTAGGCATTCACTGGCGCAATCTGTGCCCACTTCACGATCCAGCCTGTTCTGCCTGGTAACAACATGTCCACTATTTCAATACCATACTAACTCTCAAAGCTGCCGCCAAGGACACCGGGGACCTCCAACTCCCTCGAGTAATGCGTCTCTCACCTGAAGGACACGACCGGTGCGACCACTGTCGCTTTAGAGCTCAAACCCAGCCAGCCTTGTAAGTCAAATACAACAAGAGAATGTTGCACGTGCCTTGGCGGGATTGAGTCTCAACTGACATGATTAACAGACTGACCGCAGTACCACCTTAGCTCATCGGGACAGCCTGCTGCTACATCGACAACTCGGCTACCATTACACTGCGATTGGTTCAACTCGCCACAAAAGGCAGACACTCTCAGCAGAGCGTCCTACCAGGATCAGCTTCGCCAATGCCGATGCTCGAATCCAAGTCAAACAGTCCGTGGCCAAGTCATGGATCCATCGGGAGAGGCTTGGTCCGCAAGCGCTCGCGCACTCAGAGGAAAAGAGTCCGTCGATTTTTTGTCCGTGCTACCCATGGGATCCCATTTTTTGCCAAACGGGCATGGGTGGCTGTTTTTGGGAAAGGTCAACGGAGTAAGACGGGAACATTGCTGACCGAATACAATACTAAGCCGTGCCAATATAGCGATCGCGAAGTGTGCGAATGTTGAAGACTGAACAGCAAGAATCGAGGTCCATATTGCGGCGAGCTTTGGCCACTGAGTGCAGCATGGCTTTTATTGCTAGATAGGACCCCCAATTGACAATGGCGATCCAAATCACTCTGCGCAAAGTCCAAAGGGCGTGTGACGAATTGCGGCCCTGATGAGCTCAACTCTTCGAGGCCAATGCATGAGCTTATACGTATCCCTTTCAACGCAACATTGATAGGGGATGTGAGGTTGACCGTCTCGACTATGATACCGCGTCCTTGGGAATAATAGAGATGGCTGATCCTGTATTAGAGGGTTAGGATATGTGCATCGATAACCATCTCTTTCTTGAGGTACACAATGTCGGCGGCGTGGCTTGCGCCTTCAACTCAGCGGTAGGTGGGCATCAGTCGCAACAGGGCTTCTTCAGAAGGGAATCTTCATCCTTTGTTGTCGGGATGGATGGGTCAGGTTGATCGACTCAGGGAGACATGCCATAGTAATTTGGTCGCCGACTATTGAGGTCCCTGAGAACCCTAAAACGATGATCGCACGCCTGTCGCTCCTCGGACCTTGGTCACCTACTCAAAACTGAGTTCAACAGATAACAAGGTAGTGTATGCATGTGCTTATCGAAGCGGATTAACTTGCCGCTTGTGCTTCTAGGGACAGGACCTCTGAACGGGGCACAAGTAGGCTGCTTGTAGATGGCATCCTCAACTCGAAAGAGGTTTCTGAGAGTTGATGAATCTGAATCAGGATATAAGACGTTAGCGAAAGAACAGAGGAGGAGTCTGATGCTGCGAGGAGAGGGGCGTGCTATACTGCACCGCTTGTCCTGTATCGCCTTGTATCTGCCACGATTGGTTGGGAACATCACTCGGAGCTGATCTGGTTTCAGGGTCGCTGAATTCCAATCGAGCAACTAACCCCGTATTTGAACGCTTGTACTCTTGGGAACAGATGTGTTGATCCTAATCAGGCTGCCGCCAGGTCGTTCTAGACTTTCGACAATTGGAATGACTACCTGGTGAGTTTGCAGAATCGCGGTGCCTTTGCCGTGAATGCCTGCTTTGATCATGGCCTATGACATTTCCAAGGCTGTCAGGCTTGTTGACGGTGAATCTCTTTCTCATACACTTCGCAAGGCATTGATGCGAGTTCCATATCGTCTTTCGTTCTCGAGTGGCATCACAGGTGAGAGTTGTCGGTCAATTTCAGGGTAGATCTCGGCAGAAAGAAATGCCCATGAACACAGGTCTGTAGATAGGGTGAACTGAATTCTTCTTTTGCAAGTTGTCTATCGTTCTAATCATTCCATCAAGTTCTTCATCTCCCATTCACCAAGAAGTAAAGATGGACGCAGATCTCTGATAACCATGACAACTTCCCAAACCCCATCTCAACCACCTTGGTGACGCCTAAAGATTACGGTTGAGGCGGTTGATCTCAAGTTGCTGCTGCTGCAGTTGCTCCTTGAGGGCCTCTATCTCCTCTCTGATTTCATCACCCTGACCGATCGATCGACTGAGTTCCGTGGACATTGCTGGTGAATTCAAGGTTAGTTCAACATCAAAACTTTACGGATGACAACGTACGTTGAGCATTTGACAGGGAGGGTGCCTTCTGCTTGGCCGTCACGTGGAAGGGGAGGGTTGCGTCGTAACTGAAGGTATTGGCTACGGATGGAGAGTTTCGGGAAGTGTTTGATACCACAGTAGGTTGAGTCTGGGGTCCGGACGTGGTGATATCATTGGTCGACGTAGACTTGGGCGCTTTCAAGGACTCTTGCAGCTCCCGACCAGACTTTTGTCCAACTAACCAGCCCTGATATAATCTAGAGACACCGTCGGAAAGGTCCTGCTTAGCAGGCATCGTGCTCACTGGTACAGGCCAAGGATGGTCGTCGAATGACATGTTGGCATTGCCGACTAGATGAAGGTTAGTTGAGAGTTGATAGAGTGCTGCGTTGTTAAACCTACGAATGCTGTACCAGACCTTTTTGTCCACAGCGTACTCAAAGAAGGCCTGGCCAACTTGCTGAAAGCCTCGACTGTGAAGCTTGGTACAGACATCCGCCTCACTCAGCTCGTGAATCGCCTTCACCTGGTCTGGGTTCCACAGTCCGAGGCGGCGAAAATACTGCTCCATGTAGACACGACGTGGGCCGTCTTTGTTGAAGTCAACAGCAAGGGGATCGAGGATGATTTGTTCTTGGTTGGCGGCCATTGTGAAATTTTTGAAGAGGCCGTTGGAAGTTTTTTGGTGTTGAGAAATGTCAGAGCTCTGCGACCGCTAGGGTTCAGGTTGCAGTTTGCTGGCAGCGGTTATAAGTGGGGCAAGACATTGACTCAGTGCTTGTGTGTGAAGCCAACAGTGAAGGGAAGGGCGGTATAGATTGACAAATGGCAGGGGACGACTTCAATCAGGCGAGGACACATGTCTCATCAAAGATTCAATAGTTAAAGACTTGGACATTATTACAAGGTTAGGGCTCTAAGACAGGGTGCCAGTGATCTCTTTACGTAACCGCTCCGTTCCCTCACTTCTTCCTCTCCATACCATCCCAATATGCATCGCGATCATAACCAGCCCTACCGTGAAGCTGCACCACTCGTCGACTGTCGCGAAAGGCTTTGAGCACATCACGAAACATCCGGAGATTGAACTTTTGACCGGAATCAGCTCCGATAAAGTCCGTAGAAGTGTCCCTCTGTTTCAAGTCAAGCACATTCATGTCGCCAAAGACAAGAAGGCTCGATCTGTGTCGCGTCAAGGCGACATTGAGGCTACGGGGATTGCCCACGAACAGTGGACCGCTCTCTTTGGTCACACACAGAGCAAGGACCACAATCTGGGCCTCACGACCTTGGAAAGTGTCAAAAGTCGAGCACAAAACGCCGTCTAGTTCAGGCTGCTTCTTGAACCGTTTCCCCATGGATCGGAAATTTGCCCGATACGGCGTGAGTACAGCAATGTCAGCCGGAGACAGCTTCAACTCTCTGATCATGTCCACGAGAAGGTCTGCAATGAGGTCCGACTGTCGGGGATTGAGGCGGGACTCGTTGTCGGGATACTTTCGGATTCGGCAACCCCTGCAATTGAAGAAGACCGGGGCGAGGGTGTTGACGGGAGGAGCTGGAATCTTGTACTTCTTCTGGAGGTAGTCCTCAACCTCGATGCCGATAGGAAAGTTTGCGATGCGACAAAGAGGGCTGTACTTGAAATGCGGTTCAAGACTGTTGTACACGGTGCTCAGTGAAAGGTCGAAGAGATCCTCAGCCATTCGATGCTGCGTGTAGAGGTGAAAGACCGGCCAGCCCAGGTGGATGAACCACGACAGCCACGAGATCTGCGCAAAGCCAGCAAACCGGTTAGTCGGCCAGAGTCGAATGAGGTTATGGTAACTCCAAGTTTCCCAGGACCGTTTGCGTCGTCTGATTTGGAGCAGTTCAAAAGCGGTGGACAAGACAGGGGCGAGTTGCATTGGGTCGCCGATGGCAATCATCGGTCGAGGTGTATTGCCAAAAACGAGCAGGCCATCGGAACAGAACAGCGTGGCGGCTTCGTCAAAGACAACAGCTCGAGCTTTGTCGTTGAAAGCCTTGTACATCCAATTGGCTGATACCACAGGTGTAGTCGCGACAACATTGGAACATGCGAGGACGCGTTGCATGAGTTGACGGAGAACCTTTTCGTGGTGATGTTTATTCTCCAGGGCCACGTACTCAGCGACAGAGTAGATCCCTCGTGCAAGCTTTGCCAGGCGGCCAAACTGAGAGATGCTCGTATCAGATGCCGAATCCGAGGCATGCGTGCGGAGTCGCTCGTGAAGATCGAACAGTTCGGCGTTATCATTCGGGCCCAGCGCAGGGACGGTCGTAGAACCCAAAACACGCAAGGTCCACCAACAGAGTGAATGCTCCAGCTTCCAAGGTGACGGATTCCAGATACCGTATTCCGGTAACGGCTTCCCAAACAGAGCTTTATCGCAGTTCTCTGTCTCCGTGCTGAGACTATAACCCCGTACCAGCATCAGGTGTTTGACGTCGACACCGCGATCGATGAGGTTGGTGGTCGTCTTCATGGAAATGTCTTGAATCCGTTCGAGAATGTTATCGGTGGCGCCGTTTGATGAAGCGCTGACATAGACCTGTTGGAGCGAGGGGTTGAGGCACATGAGGACGATGATGGCAGAAGCGAGGTGAGACTTGCCGGTTCCTGGGGGACCAGTGACCAACCCGAGACCGAGGTGTAGTTTGCTGAAGTATTTCTGGACTCTCTCTCTATCATCTTCAAAGACGTTTTCGAGGCAGGCGTCACGGATCTTCAGAGGCACATCGCAGAAGAGATCGAAATGAGGCAGATTGACTCTCACACCATCCGTCTCGAGATCCCAAAAACCTTTCCCGATTAGCACTTCATTGAACAGGAGCCTCTTGAGGATGGCGAGGGGGTCACTCGTCATGGCAGTAGGGAAGATTGGTCCGTTGCTCAGATTGCAAACGGCACCCACTCTTTCAATGTCTCCGTGAAGTCCAGATTCGAGGCAAAGGTGGAGGTTGTCGCATCGAGATTCTTTGGCCGTCTCGTAGTCGTCATAGGCGATTGGATGAAAGTCATGACCAGCCTGCCCTTTCGCGGGTCGAATGAGACCAAGAGCGATGCGGTTTCGAATCTCGACGCCCTTCAGCTCCTTGCAAGTTGCGAATGCCAGAGGAACGGCGTCCCAGATAACCGATCCTGTGCGCTTTCCATCGCGCTGCTTCTCGGTAAACGTCACTTTGACCTTGTTCAGCTCTCCTCGAAGGGCCCGGTGAGCAGCACGCCAATGTTCAGGTTCCTATTCATGTTAGCTGAGCCTTCTCGGGGATCATACCACCAACAAATATGCCTTTACAGTCCAACAGACACACAAAGTTGACACTCTCTTTAACCTCCCTTGTTCCAACCTTCTAGATGAACGCAGGCGGTTCAAAGAGCGCAATCTCTTTCAGCTTGTTGTCAAAGTCCCAGACGTCTTGCACGTGAGTCTGGGTAAGTGCGGTGTTGCGCTCGTTCTCGTTCTTGAATCGGACCGTCGGGGGGAAAGCTGCTCCTCTGTTGGCAGGGATGTCTCGGCTGTACCGGTCCATGCTCCACCAATGCCTGCAATGTTAGCCTAGTCATGGGAGGGAAAAGAGACTCACTCATCGCCGTATCCGTAGTCAGAGGGGATAGATTGGGAGTTGATGTTTTTGACGACTTGTGTGATCTCAGCGCTGGTGGCCTCAAGTAGGAGAGTGAAGGTGCGCTGGCGAAGGATCTCTGGCAATGAAATGATATCTTTGATCGGGGCATGCTGGTTGACCCAGCTGTCGACAGTCTCGTTCGCCCCGTGAAAGGGGAGGCCGAACCCGGTAACGGTGGTGGTCGATCCGGAAGAAATACTGATCTCAACTACCTTGTGTTTGCTTGTATCTGAGAGGTGGCTCTCAAAGGCTGATTTCTCCTCTGACGTGAGGTCGCGGCAATGAAAGGTGAAACAGCGAGCGGGGAGCTCGATGGTAATGTGATGTAGCGTTGACTCGGTCATGGTCAGATCGGCGCTGTACCAGCTGAAGACCTCACGATCTGGATCGCGGAGGAAGGAGAGCCGAATCCCTTTGTTATTGAGGTTGATAGCGAGGTCGGGAGGTGAGTGGAGGAGTTTCGGAGCGGCCTCATCGCCATCGCAAACAATGAGATTGCACGGAATCTGACGACGGAGAGAAGTCGCCATGGTGGTGTGTGTGCAAGAGGCAGACTTTTAGGTGGAATGTTGTAAAAGCTGTCGATGAACCTCCGCGTGAAGAGAGGAGGGAGGGCTGCAGGCAAATGGAGCGGGGTATGCGACGTTACACGAGGGTTGCTCGGACGAGCGAGACCTCCAAGGAGAAACCCAGGCCAGTGAATAACGCTAGCCTCTTTGGGATTGTGGAATTCTGGCAATTTTCGGATCTCCCTCCACAGAAAGGTCAATTCAAGGACAGTTCGTCTCATAGAGGTTTGATACTCAACTTGGGTGTTTTCGACAGATCCCACGCACCAGCACAACGACTCAAGAGATAGTTCGGTAGAAATATATAAATTGACTGATTGTAGCAGAATTATCAGTCACATCATTCCGCCATATCTTCTCGAGGTTGACTCTGTTGAACGGGGTGGTAGTTTGAGATGATGGTTTCTTGATAGGGATAATCTCACTGGACCTGCTTTGTCAGATATTGAAGCGAAAAATGAGCTGGATGAAAGAACTACAATGGGTATGGTCAAGTGATGCTCAATTGCATCAAAGCCATCCCCGAGTTAGCAAAGACGTCTCTTGGTTGGGGGACATTTATCAATCTGCTATCCCAGCCAAGAGTTGTGTCCTCTGACTTCCACCTAAGGCCGTCCAAGATGAATCAAGGATCTGAGAACTCGGGATCTCATCTTCCTCGCTATTGACCTTCATTTTGGGCTGGGCTGATATTACTGCATGTGGCCGCCAGCATGACTTGAGATAGGAATTGTCTTATAAATCCAGGAAATGGAAGTAATAGTACTGGTAACCCGTCAGAATTATCACCATCTGGTCTTTAGTTCTATAAACACTCCAACCTTGGATTGAGAGACCGTCTGGCCAAGTACACGGGAGTCTTGTAAGCCAGGCCACTTTGGTACCTAGGTACTTAAGCAGCTTGGGTTGGCGGGGTTGGGAAAAAAGGAGCGAGCCTCCACTAACTCGCCCTGACGTCCACTAACACCCACTGAAGGCGCTGAAACCAAGCACATCAAAACATCCCAAACCCGGTTAGCGAAAAAGGGAGGCGGCCAGCATCGAACGCCCACGAAACTCCACCACACGGGGTGACCCGGCCTGAGCTCGCTGATTGGCCCTTCAAATTGGATGACCCGATCTGAGCAAGTCGTGAACATCGCCCCGGAATCAACTACGAAAGCACCCCAGGGACCTGCAAGAGAAATTACTCATCAAACGGGATGTGCTACTGGCAACAGCGCTGGCTCATCACCTAATTATATTAAGAAAGTTTCTGCAAGTGAGAGATGTTTAAAATCAAGCGGCTGACAACCTCACTGAAGGAGGGAGCTTCGGGTTACACCAGGAGCGCCCCCAGGTTCCAATCGACGAGGGAGACATCCAAAAAAGAGAATTCAGCAAAGGACGCTAGCCTCTTTGGGACAATTGATCGGTCCCAGAAATTGGACTTGTTCGTCTTCCCAATACGTTACCGAATCGGCTTTCCAGCGTGGGTATCCTCGATTTTGGCACAAGTCTTTGCTGGTTCGAATGCAATTCTTCAAGATTTGCTCTAAACCCATAATAAATTGGACCATATCTTACACAGGTGGAGGGAATCGTGAAGAATTTGGAGACGGGGAGCCATCATGACAAACAACAGTTCATCTCTGCCTTGGGTTTTTGGGCAGTGTGCAATTGGAAACAGCTCCAAGACCAGGAGCAGATCTCGTTGCTTTTAATATCTACATATTGGCGGTACTCTCATGTCTGTGTTCTGGACCAGAGCTGAGGACCGACCTGCCTTGGTATGAAAGGGGTCTTGGGTAGATTAAGCACAGGGTTTCACTGAACTCAGCTGCCGTCAGCACGACTACTGGATCAAGGGCTGATAACTTTGTTTTAGACTGAGTATGGCACAAGGGCTTGCGTTTTAGTTCCATGAAAACAGAGTCATTCATCAAGCGGAAGATAAGTCGCTTTCCGACATCCCTTTTGGTGTCATGTAAGAAGTGGCATCAGTTCGATGGAGGTGAAGTGTGGGGCAGACTACATGAAAAACGCCGCTTTTGCACGAACGTAGAAGACTCAAGTACCTAAGTACCTTGACTTAGGTGGCCAGGGATGATCAAAGATGAGGGGGGGGGCGCGGAGTGAGGTACGTACCTAGAGGCCAGAACGCCCAAAATCGTCCGACAGGTGCTGAAACCACTAGCAATCACTGAGGTACACCCCTTGGGGAGCAAGAAAGCATCAGACTTTAATGGAGGGTGTGGAAATAAACTCAGTAAAGGATATCCTGAATTTATATCAAGTTTACCTCAATACTTTTATCACTTAGGATCAAAGTCCTGAGTCTTCTTGCCTCCCCTAGATACTGAAGCCCACTGAAGCCCACTGAAGCCCACTGAAGCCCACTGAAGCCCACTGAAGTCCACTGAAGTCTACTGAAGTCCACCGAAGTCCGCTGAAAGCTTATATCAAAATGGCCACACCCCAGTCACGGGGCCGGCATTGAGGTCCCTTGAAGTCAACCCCGAGGATATAGGACCGAAAGAGTTGGAGCCGTGAAGTCCCGTCCTCAACAAGGTGTGAACAGCAGTCCTGGAAACCAAGAGGAAAGCAAGAACTTACATCCTCAGTTGATTACCAAACGTGGCGAATTTCATTAAGCAAGGTAGTAAACAATTCAATACACAGTATCATCACAGGTAGTTCAAACCGGGAAAGCATTGGCTTGAACGAAGGGTGCCGGATTCTATGACAACTAAGTTCTTGTGGCCGTTGGTCACATTATAAGAGACGACGGCTTCAGTGCAGCATCTCCACCCTTGAAAATGAGGGAGGACTTGGGTACGTACCTTGCCTTGGCGTGGCTGGCCGGGTGGGCAGAAATGGGAGCGCGGGATAAGGTACGTACCTACAGGTGAGAACACCCGAAATCGCCAACAGATGCTAAATCCCCTAATAACCGCTGAAGCCCACTGGAGTTCACTGAAAACATGTCAGTCAAAACAGCCGCACCCAGGTCACCCCGAGAGGCCGGCATTGAGGGGTAACTCGAAGTTGGCGCCACTGGTCTTTGATAATCCCACTCATGCAAAGCGTGAACAGCGCTCATGGAAACACGAAAACAAGAACTTGTATCTACAGTTGATCACCAAACGTGACGGCTTTAATTAAGTAAGACTCATCGGAGGTGGTTTGAACCGGGAAAGCCTTCAAGGTTAACTTAAACGAAGCATGTCGACTTCTATTCATTTGTTCTTGTGGTCGTTGGTCACATTGTGACAGGCGGGTTCAGTTCAGCATCTCCAATCATCTAGTCGTAATAGCCGGCGGTTGTTGATCCAAAAGTGTCTCATTTCTCAATCTACCGTAGCAGCAGTACCTTGGAGAAAGACTGGTGCTCTCGCCTGGAAGTTCATCCATGAGACAGTGAGCGCATGGAACATCGACAGTGAATTGAACTTGGGTACTCTCATGTTTAACATGTCCCAAGTTAACGATAACAGCCTGAGCTAAAGTGCAGATCAGGTCAGTACCTGTTATCCCCAATTCCATGTGTTGTGTCACGTTGCAGTTTTAGAGCATCAAGAATAGACAGTTCATCTATGTATCGACTGGTCTACCGCCATCCTTTCTTGCCTTGCACCAACCAACTGAAGCCGTCGTGTACAGTCCTCACTACCATCTCAGTTGCCGTTCTCTGATCGAGGGGGAGAGGGAGACATGGAGCAGTGAACTCGAAGCCCATTCTGAATTCGCCAGTTTCGATAGATATCCGGGACGTTGCGCGCGAACAGCGGGAAGTCGTCCACGCTCCAGGGAAACTCGGGCGCTTCATCTCCAAGGTGTTGGACTGTAATCAGGTCAGTGACAGGTTCGTCACTCAAGTTGTATCATGTACCTACAGAAATCTTTCCAGATAGCAGATTCCAATGTGTGATGGAAGAGCGCGTCGTCCACGCTGCTCATATCATTTTCGGCGAAATCGCCACAGACTTTGTCGGTGCAGGTCTCCTTGGTAGCTATGAATTTTGGGTAGTTGAATGATCCGTGGTAAGTAGCCACCGAGAAGAAATACGCGAGGCGGGCAGCAGTGTCGGTTTGGTCGATTTGGGATACATCAGGGTATGGGTGGGAGCGATCCATGATTACGGATAGCGTGGTAGCAGAGGACACGGAGAGAAATTCGGGAAGATGAGAAGTGTTGTGAAAGAAAGGAGATCAGAGTTGACAGAGTTTCTTAGGCTGGGTACTGGGGAGGAGGGGCATGGGGTGAAGATTGAGGCAAGGCGGTGGGTCTTGAGCGCAGGTCAGTGACACTGACAGTGACGAAAGTCCTAAATCACAAGTAAAATGTCAACGTAATTTATTTCAACTCTTGGCTTTCTACACCTCCCATGTCGTAAGCCTTCAGTGTCCCCCTACATTGGCTGGCCTATCTCCTCCACCGTACCTTTCTCAAATCGGAACCGTCGCTTTTCCTTCAACACTCCTGTACCAAGACACAAAACGTCCACCACTCATCGAACCAATACCTTTCGGCGGTGGCCTCAACCTCTTACCATGGATTCCAACAACAGCGACTGTCACCGCTGGACCCATAGAATCCGCGGGACAGTTTTAAAGAATGATGTCAACTGTTTCATGTTCAACGCTATCGACAGCGGTCATGCAACAGTTCTCAGTGGAACATGCTCGGGCTGCGGCAACTTTCCGTGCCAGGATGAGATCCTGCGGCACTTTCGAGAGATAGACCGGCGATGGCAAGAGTATCGCCGACAGGGCTTTACCATGTGCAGAGTGACGCTTCAGTTTCTCGTGAGACGAAGCCAGCCCCTCACAGTAATCGGAATCACCCCCTGCTCCATCTGCCATAGCTATACCCACCCAACAACCATGTGTCTGAAGGCCGGTGATTGCTTCCTCAGCCAATGCCCCATATGCCGCAGCATCAGGCATGGGATAGATGGCTGCCCGGAGTTCACGCAAATGGACCTTACACGACAAGTTCAGGTGCTTGTCGAGGATCGCGCTGGTCTTCCGCCCCTTGGAAAGGACTTTCCCTGGTGGGATTATCTTCACCGATGGATGAATGACCCCGTCTCTGGAGACAAGATTCTATCTGGATTCCCATGGTCGATGAAGTTTACCAATGAGGTCTCCTCGGCAGAAGGTGGCCAATACGCCAACAGACTTCAAGCTGAGTTCGACAAGGCCTTTGACCGATCTGTCCTGCCGGTGGACGAGAGCACCCGCACGATCAATGATGTCTACGCCAACTTGTGGTGCCCTGCCAACGTTCGAGGCTGGATTGAGAGCACCGAGTCCAGCAATCAGTGATTCTACAGGCTGCAGTCTTGAGCAAGCCATGATCCCCTCTCCATGAAAGACGCGACAAGCCTTTTCTCTATGTTCGTTATGGGCCGGCACATTGCACTTGCAATACCGAAATCTCAACAGTCGAACCCTTTTGATACAATGAATGATGGAAATACAAACTTGAGGGTATAAACGGGAGGGACATGTTGCGAGCTGGGAAACAGGATAAGACTAGTTGAAAGCAAGGGAACTAAATACACCTCCGCATTCATTTGGCTCAGATGATAATGATACAGTGACTTGCATGAAGTTGGGTGTTTGTACAGGTGAGGACCTCCTTGTGCGCTCTTCGGCGTCTAAACTGCTTCCATGATAACGAAATCGGGGCATTCTTGACTTACTCGAAATGGATGGTGCGCCTTCCAAATTCCGAGCGAGTGCCACGTGTGACAATTATGCTTATTTTTGGACAGCCAATGACCAAGGACGTGATGGCCGAATCAGGAATGTGTACATCGTGAATTGTGGATAAATGGCAAGAGCCCTGTCATCCCTACAGTGGGATTGTCGACGCTGTAACTGTCCAGGCTGTTCCACTCAGTATCACTTCAAATTCGTTCGGTCCACGGCCTGCCTAGCCTCGGATCCTGTGGTGGAATTGCCCGGCCTTCGGCAGCGTGGGCTTGAAAGGCGAGAGCATACCGCGTATCAAATTCGGAATGGCGGTAGCATGCATTCACGGTTCAAATGGCCTGCTCCAAACGGTGGTTCATCGGCCTTGTACTTTTTCACAGTGGGCGTTGATGAGGGGTATGCGAGGCCAGAGCTCTTGGAGTGGACACGTGGGCGGATATGTCCACGGTTGGGACCATCTGGGTAGGCGACGTATGAGTGAAGCTGCCATCGTGTCGGGAGGTGCATGGCCGGAAGTGAGCGATGCACACGAATAGACAGTGGAGCGCATACTTGCGTGGTCGCAACTTTGGAATTTTCTCATCAGTGGCCCTTCAAGACTGAGCGCGAGCACATTACTGATCAAGTGAAACCACCTTCCATCTCTTGATGACACGGAAGGCTTCAATTGGTGAATTGCGCTGTGATATCGACGTTGGCTCGTATAGAAGTGACGGATCGTTGGCTATAGCGAAAAGGCTCGAAGATTGATCCCGCCGGCGGCTCATCTCGTTCAGGATCCTCGAGGTTGTGATCGGGTGTCTTGGGCTATTCGGGGCGCGCGATTGCCTGGGTAGGTTTGATGGCAAATTCGGGGTTGGAGTCTCGAGACATGTCGGGGCCAGGTCGGAGAGGTAAGATGTTCATCTAGATAAGTTAGCTGAATTGTTTCTGTGTCCTACTAAGTATCGCGGCGCTTCTTCGACACTGAGGGTTGCTCAATGAAAGTATCCGCTCATCTTCACCTCCTGGCAATACGGAGGAGACTTCAATCTGGGGCTTACGCGTAATATCGACTTGGCTGAGGATATTGAGTAGGTCGTGCATATAATACTCGGGGTTCAAGGCGCTAGAGTGGCTGTTCCCGACTGGGACTCATTCCGAGCAAAACTGGTCGGGTTCGTGATTTTCGCCTCACAAGGTCTTCGGGTTTGCTACGTTTCAACGATGAAGCCGGGCTCAAAGTTTCTTGGAGGTTCGGCTCGGGAGGATCTTCGGCAGATCTCAGAGGGATCAGAGCATGCGACGTTCGGGGGTTCGTAACGTAGTTCTTGGGCAGGTTCGGAAGCAGTTTGAGGTCGGTCTTGAAAGGTGCCCCGAAGGCGGGTGGGATCTTGGGG
>JABFFB010000225.1:0-24816 GCA_013623555.1 Fusarium nisikadoi
TAAAGATGTAGCTTTTGGCTGGAAAGCTAGATATTCTGATGACTATCTCCAGTGATGTTTTACCACAAAGAACTTCAAATGATAGTAAAGGCTTACGGTATTGAAACTAGATATATCACAACAAAATATGAACGAGTCCTCATTGAACTCAGGTTCCAAGAATGGAATTTAACCAAAGTTCTTATAAAAGACATATGCACCAGCTTAATTTTGCATAAGTTTTGAACCCAGTAGATGCAAGTCAAGCAGAGTTCTTTCACTGTCGGCAGATTTAATTCGCCATTACCGCGATGTTCGTGCGTCACTTTCATTCGAGGTCTGGCCTTCAGTTCCGTCACTGAATATACAGGCGTGAGCTAACTCGCCTTGAATCACCAACTGTCTTCCCGCCATGAGCCAAGTTGAATCTCCTATATAACCAAGTCAATGGCCAAGCTGTAACCAAGGAAAATGGCTGTTCAGAGAGCATAAACGACCCTTCTCATACACCCTAAACTTTCTGCAACCTGAGACATGAGCGAACAGCCAGGAAATCCTCTGAAGCGCGTCCTCAAACTTTCTCTACTTCGAGAAAAAGACAACCGCAGACGGCTCTTTCTTCCCGCCGAAGCTATCAACAGCATCTGCAACCAAGTTACCGTAAACGAAGAACTTCTCCGGTACTACTCCGAGCCTGATGCAATTAAACTCGAAGGATATGTTTTCAGCACCGAAAATCCTGCCCGAGAAGTCTTCTCTATACTAGTTCTGGTCGACAAAGTCAACTGTATCCACAGGTTCTGTGATGCCGGTATATTCGATGACGATTTGCCGCTCGGCTCGGACGACCAGAATACGAAACTATGGTCCAGGCACTCCACAGCCAACGAGCCTCTCTTGTCTGGCAACTCGCCTGAGGACTCTGATATGATTGAGCTATTCTACGAGAAGCAGCGGTCCGTCCATGTGCCTGTTTTCGACTTTAGCACCTCAGAGAACCAGGGGCCAGTACACTACCAGTTTGATGAAGGAACTATTATGCCTTGGGTATCTCTTGACAAAAAGGTCGAGACAGGTAGATATGGTACTGTCGAAAGGCTCAAGATACATCCAGATCACTACAACCCAGTAAGTCCAGCCCTGTCTCACATTATTTGTGACATGGGAACTCACAATACAATCCAGAGTCGCCCATTTGCACTTAAGATTCTGCGATCTGATCTCGAGGATCCCAGAACGTATTTCTGGCAAGAAATAACGGCCTTTCGAAAGCTTAAACGTGGGCCGCACCTCGTAGAACTTATTGCAGCGATTGAGATAGCTGAGTGTCGTTTTATGTTCATCTTCCCATGGGCTGAAGGTGGGACCTTGGAATATCTCATAACTCAAAGGCACTCAAACGACATGGCTGACAAAGTTCTCTCAGGCGAGTTTATATTTTGGGTATTAGACCAGTGCAGAGGTCTGGTTGAAGCCCTTGAGACGATTCATTTCACTCGCACTGACTCCCTCCACCAGAGTAAAGGGGATCTTGACAAAATCTATGGTCTACATCTGGACATTGCACCATCTAATATTCTTTATTTCAGCCGAGAGACGGAAACCAGCCCATTTGGAATACTCAAGCTAGCCGACTGTGGCCTCATGGAGTTCCACAGCCTGGCATCCCGATCCAGGAAGAGCGTCACGGGCTGTTCTGCAGGCCCTCAAACTTATCGTCCACCCGAGTACGACTTCAATCATACTATATCGAGAAAGGCTGACATATGGGCCATGGGTTGTGTCTTTTCAGAATTTCTCACCTGGGCTATTCTCCCACATGAATCGGTTGATGAATACCGACTTACAAGAACGCAAGAGCCGTCTCTTACGAGCGCCAGAGAAGAAAGGATGCAGAATTACGAAAGCAGCTTCTTCCAGCATGATTATCAGTGTGAAGTTACTGGCGGGGATGTGGTATCAGTCTCTGAGCTAGCCACACAAGCAGAACATTTGTCCTTGCACGTCCGGGGACGGCAGATAAACAGCAACACTTGGAGGCTGGACTCTGATGAGTTCCACATAGTGGAGATCCCCAAACTGAAGGCAAGCGTATCTCAGGTATGTTTATAGGAGGCTCTGTTGGAACGAATCAACTAACATGTGAGATGAGTGGATTGCAAAGCTTATCTCGCAGGTACAACGTGAGACGGGACCAGGAATCATTGTGGAATTTCTGGCATTTATTAAAGAGGAAATGATGCACCCTGGGAGGGTCCAGAGAGCCGACTGTCGAAGGGTCCTGGAATTCTTCAATGAGTATATGGATAAAGCAGACATTCGCGCCAAGAAACCATAATGATCAAGCAATGATGGGTTTGGGGTGTGATGAGTGAGCGAAGCCAAGTTTGTTTTTACTGTCCTCGCCTAGGTAGATAAGTCTAGGGTGAGTCGACGCGTTTATACACGTGGTTGACTACGTCACCTAGCGCATAATATACTAAGGCAAGCCACACAACGATTCATGTGAGGGTGAGTGTTTTCGCGAAATCTAGGCAGCAGTAAAACAGCAATAGAATATGGAAAGATGAAACACGGCTTGGCATAGTGAACATAGCGAAAACACTCACACTTTCACATGCGACGTAAATGTGGCGTTTTATATGCCAATACTTTCATCTGCACAGCCACAGCTAGAAACGCCACACGCCACACGCCACACGCCAATTCTCTACCTAGGTACATTAGGAGGCAATAAAACTCAAGAAAACTATCACGAGCAATAGAAAGACTTTGGTAGAATTGATATTTACTTTAACTAGATATCTTCAAGGTTGAATGGGTCTTGGAGCAGGTATTTTCAGTAAGCTGCCTCAAAGTCAAAAGCATTGTCTATATCATGGGACTTAAGACTGAACTAACAGCAGGGTGAGATAATAAACTGGTCAAACATCGCCTCAAGATATCATAAGTCTTTTTGTCACTCGGCACTTGTAGAGGGGCCTAAGTTTTCTTGCCCTGCCGTCTGTTGAGAGTGGCGCAGTAGGTATGACGCTAGCGCACGCTGGGCGTCATTTGGTCGCCTCCAGGCCTGAAAGACGCTTGGCAGCCGCGCAACCTCAGCCATCCGGTGTCACAGAGGCAGCCAAGACAGAGCGAACCAGAGCCCGAGCGTCATAACTTATAAATGACGAAGCCCTTGGCAGGAAACCTTCCCTTTTCAACCCCCTCTTATTCTGCTTCTGTTATACAAAAAGATAAAAATGCGCCTTTCGATCGAATCGTCGCTGGGCGATCAGGGCCTTGCAACTGAGCAGCGAAGCCTGCTAGACCTTATCGACAAGCTCCAATTCGCACAGCTCGATGATGTCAAACTACCCCAAATCGTCGTCGTCGGCGACCAGTCCGCCGGTAAGAGCTCGGTTCTCGAAGCCCTCACCGGCACACCATTCCCTCGCGATGCCGGCGCCTGTACACGCTTTGCGACAGAGATTCGCTTGCGACGAGCCAAGGAGACAAAACTAAAGATTTCCATCATCCCCGACAAGACACGACCCTACAATGATCAAGTTCGCCTGCTGCAATGGGGCGGTGATGTCACCGGTGACACGCCCTTTGATGCGATGATGCGTGACGCTACAGAGTTGATCGCTCCCAAGAGCGTTCCTGGTCGCTTTGCCGCTCGCGATATCCTCGTCGTCGAGAAGGAGGGCCCCGACATGCCACTCTTGACTCTGGTCGATCTTCCCGGTCTCGTCCGTGTCGCCAACCGTGATCAATCCGAGTCTGACATCCAAACCATCGAAGCCCTATCCGATCGATACATGAAGAGCTCTCGAACTATTATACTTGCTGTTATCGGCGGAAACAACGATTATGTTCAGGCTCCCATCCTCAAAAAGGCCCGCTACTTTGATCCCAAGGGATCGCGCACAATCGGTGTCCTCACCAAGCCCGATATGACTGAGCGTATTGGCCTTGAAGAGAAGTTCATCGAGCTTGTTACCAACAAGGACCAGGAGAACAACTTCAAGCTCGGCTGGTATGTCCTGCTCAACCCTGGACCAGGCGAGCAATGGCAGTCTCCCGAGGACCGCGCCAACCGAGAAGCCGAGTTCTTCTCTCGTGGAAAATGGTCAACCCTCCCGCCAGAGATGTGGGGTATTGGTGCTCTCCGCGCCAAGCTGAGCACTCAGCTCCAGCGCCATATCGGAAAGCATGTCAAGACTCTTCGCCGCCAGATCCAGCAAGCTCTGGAAGGCTGCGAGAGCCAGCTCAAGGCCATGGGTGTCGGCAAAGACACCCCGGAGGAGATGCGTTTCCAGATGGGCGAGCTCTTCACAGCATCCAACAACCTCGTCACTCCTGCGGTGAACGGTAACTACAAGAACCCCTTCGGCGAGCGATTCTTTGCCAGACAGTCAAGTCCCAAGGGCACTCCATCACAGAAGCTCCGAGCTCGCATTCGTGACGAGAGTGAGCGCTTCGCTCGAAGGTTCCGACAGCACGGTCGTAAGGTTACATTCCAGAAGAGCCAGCCTCCTGCCGCAAATGGTGCCAATGGTACAAATGGCGCTGCCGAAGGCAATGGTCTTCCCGCTGCGGGCACCGTTGGAGATCGCTCAAAGAAGGACTTTGCCGAGTTTGAGGTCGAGCCTCTCCTCCGACAGATCCGGGGTAATGAACTTCCTCTCGACTCCAACCCTCGAGCCCCTTATATCCTCTTCCAAGACTATTCCAGAAACTGGCCTGTGCTTGCACAAGAATACAAGGACAACGTCGGTGTCATCTGCAACGAGTTTCTTGCGGATGTTATTGATCATGTCTGGCCCATGCGCATGCGCGATCCTCTTCGCATGCACTTCCTCGAGCTCAGAATGAAGGATCTTGTCGAAAGCGCCGACACTGAGCTTGGACGTCTCACCGACGATATGGAACTCGAGATTCAGCCTTTTGACCCTGAGTATGAGGAACGTCTTCGAAAGTGGCGTGCTGAAGCTACCGAGAACGGTGGAACATACACAGAGGCCGAAGAGGTCTTGGAGAAGATGCTCATTTACTACGACCTCACTGCGCGCATCTTTACACGTAACGTCATTACTCAGGTCGTCGAGCGGCACCTTTTGCTTGGCATGTTGCGACTTTTCAATCCTATTGAGATTCTTCGCATGCAAGATACCACCATTGAGGCTATTGCTGCCGAGAACAAGGAGACCCGTGAGCGCCGCAAGGCTCTCCAACTGCAGAAGAAGGCCATTGAGGAAGCTAGAAACATCTGCGCTAGCCTTGCTATGCGAAGCGAATTACGAGCCTACGAAGATGACGACGACGATGTAGAAACGGACGAGGAAGATCAGACGCCCCGAGAGGTAAGCCGTCGTCAGGTTGGAGCGCCTCAGAATGGTGTACCCCAGAACGGTGCACCTCAAGGCGGTCTTCTCCAGACACAACCGGCCCCTCAATCAAGCCGTAACGACTCCACCCGACGAAACCGCGATAGTCGGGACGAGCGCACTGAACGCGACGAGCAGCGAGCAAGTCGACCTCCCGTCCCGACTCAGGACTCTTACCAGAACGGCCCTTACCAGGCCAACCGTGACTGGGAACCAGTTTATCACTCTCAGCAACAGGCGTCTGCACCAGGCCACGCTCCCCCACCGCCTCCCCCTCGTCCCTCGAAGGTAGGCCTTGGAGAGACCGAGTCTTATTACGACAATGCCCGTCGCCAGGACTCCTACAATGAGAGTCCCGGTCGAGGAGACGGCCGCCGAGAGGGCGCGCGGCATAGACTTGTGAACGCTATGCGAATGGGAAATTAAAGACTTGACTGCTAGAAGAGATGAATTAGATGATGCGCGGCGTTGGGAAGGGACTCGTGATATCCTTATGTAACGATGCGTTTATGGTTGGGTTATTGTCAATGGGTTTTGATAGATAGAATACCAAGAATGATTCATTTATGATCTGACTATGCTGCCTAACATGAGTTGTACTAAAGATTCCTAGGGCGATGAGTATATTGCCTATATGTGTTAATATGTGTCCTTTACCGTTGTGTTGGGGCTGAAACCTCTTCTAAACCCTCAACCTACTCACAGCTAAAGATTCCCTATGTCTGTACTTTCCGGCTTCTCACTTGTATCAGTTGACATTTCGGTCAACTAAACTAGAATATAAGCTTATCTGCAATCTTATACCTTGTAATAATACTATATTAATTGGAGAACGAGTGGGCCATGGACTCCATGGAGTAAGCAGCTCGTTCGGCCCCATTGCCCCATTGCCACGTTGGATACTTGGCTTTTAACGTCTCTTTCTCAACCGTACAAGGCTAGCGCTTATTGAAGTGGAAATAGGAGTGCAGTGTACTCTGTAGACGGGGTGATACTCTGGGCCACAAAAATAAAGCCAGCCCTATCTGTTCGGGTCAGCGTTTTTGAAAGCAGCCTAGTCTAGTCCATTGTTTAAGCAAAACACCATGTCTTCAGAAACACCTAGCGGGTCATGCAATGACGAGCTTCCTACTACCTCGGACCTGGCTGAAGAGTTATATACCAAAGGGTTCACCCGGACTAGCTCTGACCATATCAGCAAAGGCGAGGCCCTGAGATGGGCAATCATGAAAGAACATGTCCAGCTAGTACAGCAGCTCATCGAACAAGGAGCAGACTTTGCTCAAAAAGATGCTGATGGCTGGGATAGTCTCTATTCTGCTGCGGCGTGGTCTGGCCCCCAAGAGATCATGGAGATACTGATTAGCGCTGGCGCGGACATAGAAGCGCGATGCAGCGGAGAATATGGCTTCACTGCGCTTCACCGCGCAGTCTGTTCCGAGAACTCTGTCGGTGTTCGGACTCTTGTGTCACGGGGAGCAGTCCTTGACGCCCGTTCGATAGACAACCGTCTCCCCTTACACCTGGCCGCGGATGATGGGTTTGTCGAGGGCATCCAGATCCTGCTCGACGCTGGCGCTGATGTAGAATCCCGAGGGGATTCTGGTTGGACCCCATTGATCTATGCGTCAAGTGATGGGCACCTGGAAGCCTCGCGTTTATTGATCAGCCGTGGTGCCATGATTTGGGCTCGAGGTTCTGACGGTGAAACTGCATTTCTTCAAGCTGCATACAACGGACGTTCCGACGTGATGTAAGTGGTAGCTCGCTACGAGTGTTGTTTCACGGAGGAATCCATGGTTGTGAGGCTAACGCAAGAGTTGCGCTATAGGAGGGAGCTCATCAACTTGGGAGCGAATATTCAAGACACCGATAACTATGGGAGGACCGCTCTGCACCTCGCTGCCATGAAGAATTCTTCTATCGCTACTCCTCAGATCCTCCTCGACATAGGCCTCGACATTGAAGCCCAAGATGAAGATGGCAAAACCCCTTTGACAACAGCAGTAGTCCATAATGTTGTTGAGATGGCAAAATTCCTTCTCGAGAACGGCGCCAACGTGGAGGCAAAGGCAGGCGATGGAGAGACACCGCTCCTCAAAGCTGTCTGGGACAATTATCCACAGATGGTTAGGCTGTTGCTAGAAAAGGGTGCTGACACTGAGACTAGAGATATGAGTAATAGAACGGCATTGCTAGATGCCGCTCATTCAGGAAAGTTTGAACTTGTTCGCGCCCTCGTGGATCATGGAGCTGACGTGAGGGCGACACTTGAGGGTGCCACTGGGATCCATGAAGCAACATACGCTCAAAGCAAAGTACTGATACGGTTTTTTATTGAGAAGGGAGTACCAGTTGATGCTCAGAGGCGACCCGGAGGCGAAACTGCGCTTATCAACGCTGCGAGTGACGGCAACGCAGAGATAGTCTCTCTGTTGATTCGACAGGGCGCCGACACCAACGCGGTTGACTCTGAGGGAATGGGGCCGTTGCACTTTGCCGCGCGGTTGGGGCATACGCGAATCGTTGAAGTTCTGCTCGAGAACGCGGCAAATCCAATCGCAGAGACAGTCGCGGGACTCACCCCCCAGGACATTTCCGAGACGCACGAACACGATGATATCACGAAACTACTGACCGAGAGTGTACCGATATCTATCGATGCGAGAAAGGAGTCAGAATCACGGTCTCTCTCTGCGCTACTGCTTGCAGCAGAGCTTGGGTATCTTGGCCGTATCCTGCAGGTTCTTGACCGAGGGGCCGATATCGATTCGCTCGACATCGACGGCCGTAGCGCTCTCTCTGTTGCTGCAGAGCATGGACATGTTGACATTGTTGTAGCTCTAACGCAAAGAGGCGCTGACTTGAATATCAGAGACTTGAATGGTGGTTCTCCTCTGTGGTGGGCTTCACGGCATGGCTACAAAAACATTGTTGAGCATCTCGCCAGCCAAGGATCGGACGTCAACGCTCAGGACGCAGATGGGCAGTCGCCGATTTCTGTCGCTTCACAGTATGGGCATCTGAATACCGTCAAGGTGCTACTCAATCATGGTAGTGATCCCAATACATGCACTGTATATGGAAAGACGGCTTTGCTCTTCGCTGTGGGGTTTGGCCGAGCGGATGTAGTAGAGCTACTGTTGGAGTCTGGGGTCTCTGCAGATTACAAGAGCCCTCAGGGCGACACCGCGTTGTCCCTGGCGGAGAAGAATGCTCATCCAGAACTGGTGGATGTCATCAGAGCTTCTCTTACTCAGGACTCAACAAATGGATCAGGAGATGGTACAAGCAAAAGTGAGGGTAAAGTTTGCTCAACTACACGTCACAAGCACTATGAGATGCTCTTAGAGGCTTCAAGAGGCGGACATGTAGCAATGATCAATCGTTTGATGGAGTCAGGACTCAGCCCAAACAGCTATAGTGAGGAAAAGCTGCCCCTTCTCGAAGCTGCCCGGCACGGTCAGCTCGAGGCAGTCGAGGCACTTATGGCCCACGGGGCTGAGCTTTATCTTTGTGATAAAGATGGGAACAGGCGCGTTGACCAAGCGCTGCGCATCGCTGCTGTTCAAGGGCATACAAAGCTTGTCATCTTCCTTCACGCCCATGGAGCCGACCTCGACATGAAAGACAAGGAGGGACAGAGCCCGCTTCTAGAAGCCGCACGTGGTGGGCAGAGTGAAACCGTGCTATACCTCCTAGAGCAAGGAGCAAATACGGAGTCGAGAGATGCAAAGGGAGGAACCCCTCTCTGGCACGCGGCCAGCAATGGACATGAAACAGCGGTTCACCATTTGTATGACCATGGAGCCAACATAGAGTCTGCTGACGCAAGCGGGTGTACGCCTCTTATGATGGCTGTAAAGAAGCGAGACCGCAAGCTTGCAAGCTTCTTCCTCAAAGCAGGGGCTCAGATGAGACCCGAGTCAGGCCAGAATCACTCGCCGTTGTGCTCCGCAGCAGATAATGGTGACGAAGCCATGGTTGACTTACTTCTTGATAATGGAGCAAGTCTAAACTATTGTTCTGACAACAAACGAACAGCATTACATATTGCAGCGCTTCGAGGAAACAACATGGTGGTCAGGATGCTGATCGAAGCGGGTGCAAAGGTCGATCTGAAGGACGCCGACGGCAGAACAGCTTTTTCGCTTGCAAAAGAGAGGTCTCATGACTCCACTGTCAGGATACTGCGCCAGGCCCTTAGTCTACATGACACAAGTCAAAGGGCCTCGAGAAAGGCCGAAGAAAAAGGCCTTGGCCGTAAGGCTTTGTACCAATATCAGCCCCTGACAAAACAAAGCTCGATCCGAGTCCTTGAGCTATACCCCGGAAAGCCCTGGGAGATCCTCAGCTTTGATCTGCACGAAGTCCAGTTGGATGTGAAATTTTCGTTCGAGGCGCTTTCTTATGAGTGGAAGGAAAAGAGCGGATCAGTTCCAGTGCAATGCGGCTACGAAAAGATTCTCGTAACTCCGAACTGCAAAGCGGCGATGGAAAGGCTTCGGCTGGAATCAGAATCACGATTCCTCTGGATTGACGCCATATGCATCAATCAGGAAGATCATCAAGAGAGGACTAAGCAGGTCGCCATGATGGCAGGTATTTTTACTGCTGCTGAGAAAGTTCTCATGTGGCACCGCGAAGAGACAGAGTCGACACGAGCTGCATTCGAAGTGATCCCGACGTTAGTCAGAGCACGCCGTATGCTGCTCCAAGAAGATGGAGAGCTGCCCCTTGATGAATCTCCAATCCACAAGGACGATGATCCTCTAGAATTTATCAGGGGTCTGTTAAAGGACGAGAGGGTGTTGGAAAGCTTGAAGGATTTGGGCAACTGCTCATATTGGAATCGTGCATGGATATTCCAAGAAGTCGTCATTGGTGGCTCCAGAGGTGTCGCCATCTGCGGTAGCCAATCCTGTTCATCACCATTGACAATCTTTGCCTTGCTGGCAGGCCAATATTATCCTTTCACTGAGGACTTCTCTTTCATAACCAACCATTTTGATGAATGGTTCAGAAAGCATGGCACCGTCCCGCTAGCAGAAGTAGCCGCCTTAATCAGAAATCTAGGTACTACTGACCCTCGAGACAAGATCTTTGCATGCTTGGGGCTCGCATCAACAGAGGCCAAGCTGATTGAACGCCCCGTAGCAGACTACAAGATGACCGTAGAGCAAGTGTATGTGCATGCTGCTCGCTACATCATCGATACAGACGACGGCACTCACATGGTCTGGACACTTGGCAGTCGACACAGCTCGAAGAAATTCCCCGGTCTGCCCTCTTGGGTCCCTGATTTTGAGGAAAGAGAAGACGAATTGGAAGAGACCCCCTTTTGTGACCACGGGCTAAACTTCGAGCTGAGCACCACCGAGACACCAGTCACGACGGAGTCTTCTCTTCGTATTAGCGGGTGTATTGTGGATAAGATTGCCTTTAAATTGACAATCAAAAAAGACCTGTGCTTGTCCGAGATCATTCTCTCCGCAGCTCAGGCGGTTGAAAAACAGGGTAGGAGTATGTACGACACCTATCTACTTGGACGAGAACCTGGCAGTGACAGAAACAATACGCCAGGGCTAGAAGGCGATGGGCATCCGATACCAAGCAACTCCAACGCAATGGCCATGCTTACTACAATGATGGATATCAAAGACAAGTCTGCTGCTGAAAACGACACGACGCCGGAAACGCTTCACCGACTGTTGATAGGGTATCTCGCCTGGTTATTGTCAAAAGGAAAGCAATCACCAAACCAAGACCCAGGCTACGCACAACAGGCCAGCAGGATCTGGTATTCCAAGTCTAGCGACACAGCAGATTTCACAGACTTTTTATTCACCAATCTGCAATCAATGGAGGGCATGTTAAGATACGACGTAGACTTGGTCTACACTGAGAAGGGATACTTTGGGCTGACGAATTGTGGCGAGGCCGAAGAAGGGATGTCGGTTGCCATGATCAGCCGTGACGACGAGTTTCGTTTACTACGGCAGAAGGAAAAGCTTTACGAGTTTGTGGATACGGTGTTCTTCAACTTTCTTGGTGAGCAGTTCAGTGAGCCGGAGGATATCTATAAAGATATAGAGCTAGAGCGACTAGAACTTCGCTGAGCGCGAAATGTACGCCAAAGAGAGTATCCTGCCAGACTGGAACGTTTGAGACCAGTATTCTACCTCTTTACTGATAGGCCTGATCTTAAGGAGTTTGTATAGGTAGGACCTGGCCTTTCTAATGTGATTAACAAGCCTAGATACCTACATTTATACAAGCACAACCTCGGCGAGCAAGCGCTCAAGCTCCTCAATTATCTTAGACGAACTTATCTGTCGATAGTTCACTACCGAGCTAATGGGTATCATATCCAACGCCTATTAGAGCCGGGTGAGCTCTGCCGTCACTCGCTTACCTTACTTTCATGTTGTTCCATGGAGACCTTTGAAGGAGGCGTAGACTTGCAAAGCACCTTCAATACTCTGCACCAACCCAAAGAATATCGTCAACACAAGAACGAGGACGGCTACCCAGAATGTGTACCTGTTGATGCGGGTATTAGTGGACGAAAACATACGCTGCGACTAATTGCTATCGAGGAGCAGTACCATTGGACGCCGTTCCGCCTATCATGCCACCATTGCGATATCGATTTCGGCTGTGCTTCGTCAAAGACCTGCTTCAACACAACAAGACGATCATTCCAAAATCTAAACTTTTCAGTCTGCCGATGGTCCGTCTTAAGCTGTCCACACTGGATGGCTCGTCTGTCAAGGCCCGCGTCGGACAGCTTGGAGAACCATTTCCTTGTCTCTACATCTGAGGATGGGAAGAGGAGTGCCAATGTCTGCAGGGTCTCGTCCGCAAGACCTTTGGGTAGTAGGGAGTCGGCACTGCCACGATAAGTCAGCAAACTCGCACATTGAGTGGTCGTGAGGAGTTGTGAACCTCTGTTGTTGGACATATAGGAACGACGCATGATGGAAGACGTGTACACGTCGATCGTCATCGGTCAATCGGAGGTGGTCTACCAAGTTATCAGTCCAAACGATATCCAGTCCTGCGATGCGGCACAGGTTGCGCGCAGTGAATATCTTCTCCATCTTGACATTCTCCCTGCCCATCTGGGTAGCTCCAGGGTCAAAGTAGGCTGACACAAAGCTTTCCAGGGATCCATGGCTCCAGCGGAGATGGCTTCTGCCAGAGAAGCCGTATGAGAAGCTGCAGAAGCTCATCATCAAAAGCAGACTGGCGGCTAAGTCTATTGAGTTGTCGAACATCTCATCTTCGTTGTCGTGAGGCGCTGTGAGTTTCTCTCGCAGCTCCTCCTTGATTTCATGGCGCAGCATCCCGCTCTTGAGTTTGCGAATGCAGTCGACCACATCACGGTGCGATCGTAGAGCCACGTATCGCCCTCCGTTGTGGAGGGCCCTGGCGCATTCTTTGTTGTAGTATGTCCAAAAGGATTGCAGGTCACAGTCCACGCTGTTGAGGCGCTGATCCTCGCACTGGGATGCCCAGTACTCGCTGGCTATTGTTGTCTTGGTGAGTTGCGGTAGTGGGAGATCCAGCAGGCTCGAGTCGAGCTCCGTCTTGTCTGCCATGATCGCAGTTAAAGTTGTCTTCTGGTCTTTTTGGTTCACACGAAAGATCAGGCTCCAGAAGCGCTGGCGGACGATGAGGTGGGCGAGGTAGTCAGCCTTGTTCGGGTGCTTGAAACTGCATCTGTCATTGGCGGATGCTCCGCCTCATCAGCGCGACGAGCGTCTACACACAGCCCCCATGCAACTACGACTGAACTCCCTTCATCGGCGTCTAGCGACACATTTCTGATAACTTGAGAAACCATACTCCTCATGAATTGAGAACGATATCATAAAATACGCCGAACCATGCCGCTGGAAATGGTAGTATCCCCTCTGCGATCCTGGGAGAGCGGCATCGCCATACTTAGTGGCAAGCTGGCAACGAGGCCTCTCGCATGGCCTGAACCAGAACTGTCTGTCGGCCGCTACATAGGCAAGGTCGGCAAGGTTGGAAAGGAGCTATGCTGGGTAGCCAAAGGCCCGGCGAGAGATGCATTCGCGGCGCTGGCTCCAAAGATTAAAGACTACCTCGAGAGGTCGGTCGAACCAGTCTCGAGCTGGGTTACATGGTCTATCTATATGTTCGGTAAGTCGGCAGACAGTGCCAGCCCAGCCATTTTGTTTTGTTGCGAGGTTCTTGCGCATCGCAAGCAGGTGAGGAATACAATCAAAGACAGCGGCCTTCTTGACGAGTTCCCCGGTGTTAAGACAGCCCACATGCCTCGACCGCCCGACTTCAATCAGCTCGTTCAGTTGGCAGGTGATGGAAAGGCGTTGTCATCTCATCATCGACCTGTCCTTGCATCCCTTGCGAGCAACCCATGCGGGATGCCGTTGTTCATTGAAACAAGCATAGACGACGGAACTCGCTACAAGCAAGCTACCGTCGGTGGCATCATCCAGCTGTCGGATAAGTTCTACTACACCACAGCAGGTCATGTGCTCAGCCCCGACACGCTCCCAAGCTACACGGAGAGCCAAGTCAGCGACGACGAATTTGAGATTGACGATGACGATGATGAAGAGAACGAAGTGGAAGAACTGGCATCGACGGCTTATGAGAAGACGTGGTTGGCACAAGTCAACGACGTCGGCATGAGCCCGCTGTACACAAGTTCAACAGAGAGCAAGATGCTTCAGCCACCATTCTCGCCGAGCATACAAGATATCCAAGCAACACAGGAGGAGTCTAAATGCAAGAGTCGTAAGGTTCTAGAGGAGCCCCCTTCGCCGAGCACTCTGCTGCCTCCACAGCATCTGGGACACGTCTATCTATCCTCCCTCGACGAACCACCGTCTGGTCTCGACTACGCCCTGATCGAGGTGACCAGGCCCACGCACTGCACCACGAACAAAATCGCCTCTGCCTCCTTTTCTTCAAAGAGCGAACCCAACGTCCAACACGTCGTCACAGACGGCCCCAAGGACGTCAAGATCCTGAGCTCCACCTCGAGAGGAACACTCACAGGAGTCATGTCAGGCACTCCCCTGTACACCCGCCTCCCCAACAGCAGCCTGTTCCAGGACGTCTACAACGTCCTCTTGGGCTCGCCGCTAGAAGCCGGGGACTGTGGCTCCTGGGTCATCGACGCCGAGTCTGGGAACTTGTATGGACACATTGTGGCTGGGTCCCCGGACTCGGGTGCTGCAATTGTGATACCTTTTGCACGCGTATTCGAAGACATAGAAGCGCGAGTAAAGAATCACCCTCATCTGCCCTTCACTGTAGCCGCATCGCCATACAGCTTTGATGACGAACTAGACCTTGCTACACATCTGCAGCATACAAAGTCCGTCACGGCATCCTCTTCTAAAATGCCATCGGAGTATAGCCAAGAGTGGATCCGCGACTTGGGAAGCCGATTTAAGAGCCAGTGGCGGATCAAACTACTTGATGAACTGAAATTATCACGGACTGCCCGCCGAGCCACTGTCGAACAAGCAGTCTCGTCTACTGAGGATGAACCAATCCCGCCCTACAGTCCGCCTACAGAGGCTTACTCGGCTCCGCAGCACACTGGAAAAGCATTACTGTCACCGCCCCAAAGCCGGAGACTATTGCGGACACCGATGTTCCCCCAGCTTCCGGATGTAAACGACCCAGAGTCCCAGAGGTTCCGCAATCTTCTGATATCCCTCTCCTTAACCCCAACCCGGTACGAGAACCCAGGATTACTCGACGAGGCTCTGAAGAGCGTCCCACTGGAGAGACTATACAGCGAAGCTGAAGAAGAAAGCATGATACTCCAGGCCGAAGCAGAATCATATGGCGATGGACGGCGGCCTGAGTGGGGCTACGGTGACTGTATCGTCCGGGCATTGACGCGGTGGTTCAAACGGTCGTTTTTCACTTGGGTGGACAATCCACCATGTCCGGAATGTTTGTCTCCAACCCTCAATAGAGGGTTCACTACACCAACCCCGGAAGAGTCCGCTTGCCGGGCTTTGCGTGTCGAGCTCTATGAATGTTCAAGGGGAAGCTGCCTAGCATACGAGCGATTCCCCCGATATGGAGACGCTTGGAAAATACTCCAGACCAGGAGAGGACGAGTGGGTGAGTGGGTGAACTGTTTCACTATGCTCTGCCGGGCCATGGGCGCCAGGGCACGGTGGGTATGGAACAGCGAGGACCACGTGTGGACCGAGGTGTACTCGGAACACTGGAAGAGATGGGTTCACCTTGATCCATGCGAGGAAGCCTTTGATCGCCCAGACCTATACGGCGAAGGTAAGCCATTGCCTACCCCCTCAAAACATAGAACTGACATCTCGCAATTAGATTGGAGCAAACAAATGTCATATGTTATAGCCTTCTCTATTGAAGGCGCTACGGATGTCACGCGACGATATGTCCGCAAGGCGGAGCATGCGGCGGAGCGGAACCGTTGCCCAGAAGCTGTCCTGCTGTACGTCATGGATGAAATCAAAAGCCTCCGCCGCCAAGATATGAGTAAGGAGGAAAAGATGCGACTGGAGGAGGAGGACATATGCGAACAGGCGGAACTCAATGCCTATATTGTTTCAAGTGTCACCGCCGACTTCATGGCCACGGGATGTGCTCATGCTAAGGACTCGTCACGATTGCCCAAGTCGCCGGGTGAGACAGAGAAGCACAGTCAGAAGCAAGCGAGTGGAGGAGTGGAAGACGGTCCTTTGGTTATCCCTTAGGTCGATAAATGCTCATATACGATCCATACCCAATTGTTTTGTCTATATATGGATATACCGAGTCTCAGAGGATTAACACCCAGTCGCTAGGCAAGGAGTCATGGCGCAAGAATACGCTTAAAACACGGTACTCAATTCGTAAAAGCAGAAGAGTCAGCTATGAAAACAACAACCATCTTGCTGGTGTTGGCTCCACGGTTCCAGGACACTCACAGAATGCAAGGATGTGAGGTCACTCCGTGGCCAATAGCTACTGCGGTTTTACCGCCGCGCCGTGGGAGCTAGAACTAAAAGATATCCCAGTACGGAGTAGGCAACACAATTCCCGTTCTAGCTCTCTCAACGTGAACGGCTCAAATAGGGACGGACTTTGGCTGCATGAACATATAAAAAAGAATATATTGTTTTGAGAGTATCTACCTAGGTTGTGCTGCTCCCCATCTGATTGTTAAACAGGTCTACTTGGGATACCTACTGAACAAGCTGCTGGTTCTATATTCACGCGCCGATCACGATTAGCCGCCGACCTGCGTCAAGGAAAACACACCTGCAGCGTGAGCTGAACTTAGCAAGCCAGGATGCTGTGACCAACATGCAGAACAGTCGTCGCACTAGACGAGGGGGTCAAGAGATGCCTCACCCGGCGGCTTTCTCACGACACTGGCTTTCAAAGGCTTCTGGATCATTTCTGTCCCCTCTTGCCAACCCAGATAACTCTCAAATACCTCATCTGCCCCCCAGCCATTGCATAGTTATCGATCCTTACCCTTACAGAAAACGAACGCGAGAACGCGAGAACCCTTACTTGTCAGCCATGGCGAGCGTACAGGAGGCGGAGCAGATCGTGCGACGCCTGACTAGGAAGTATGGGTTTCTGAATGAACAAATGATGGACGATATCGAGCAATTCAATGCCCAATATCGTCGCGAGATTGATGAAAACTGGCTGGCGATGGAAAGTGCGGTATCGCACTCAGTCAAGATGTATGTCCAGGCCAAGTTTCTGATTGCACTTACTGAAACTATCTGCTAGATTGGCAAAGCAGATCTACGGCAGTGGTGCTCGATTTGTCTTTGAACTTCTCCAGAATGCAGAAGATAACATCTTCAACAAAGCTCGGGCAGCAAACGCGCTGCCTTTCGTCTCTTTCAAGATATATCCAAATAAGATCATCGTCGAGTGCAACGAAGATGGCTTTACAGAGCCGGACCTGCAAGCTATTTGCGCTGTTGGACAGAGTACCAAGTCAGCTTCCCACGGATATATCGGTGCCAAAGGCATTGGCTTCAAATCCGTATTCATCGCAGCATCTAGAGTTCATATTCAGTCTGGGAATTTCTCATTTGAGTTTCGGCATAACAAGACAGACCCAGGTATAGGCATGGTCAGACCTATCTGGGTGAGTCCATCTGAGACTATCCCCAGCCCTCTGACCCGCACGACATTATACATCCATGACCAAGGAGACCCGGATGAAATCCAGCATCTGAAGAGGATTATCTCTATGCAATTTGATGACCTACAGGAAACTTGTTTGCTCTTCCTCCGCAAACTTGAGCAAATCAGCTTGGAGTTCTACGGCGAGAACGGTGAACTGGAACGATCAAAATACTTCCGTAAGCATAAGATCGACGAATATCGTGTGTCTCTAGAGACCACATCTGTTTCTCATGGAGATGAGACTACTAAAAGTCAAATTTATCACATTACACGACAAATGGCGACCAACTTGGCCCGGAGCGACAACCGTGAGCTTCCTGATACCCAAGAGGCCAAGAAGATTTCCTCTCAAGCTGAAGTCGTTCTGGCTTTCCCAATCACTGACAACTCTGAACCACTTATCACTCAGAAGAACCAAGACCTGTTCGCATTTTTGCCTCTCAGGAGATCCGATTACAAGGTTGGCTGCATCCATCACCATATGGAAAATCATAACTGACTCGGCTTTAGTTTCTGATTCACTCCGATTTTGATACAAACGCCAATCGACAGGATATTGTCACCACATCACGGAGAAATCTCGACCTTCGTGGTTGGATTGCGTCTGCGTTCTTCCAAGCGATTCTGCAGTTCTGCGAGCATCCTACACTCTGCTACAGCTGGCCACTGTTCCTCCCGTCCTCAGATACCAGTTCCGACGCATTCTGGTCAGGCCTTGATCGCGAGATACAAAACTTGATGAAGAAAACCCCAGTTCTGAAATCGCGTAATCGAATCGACTTGCGCTTGGTAGGCGATGTTGTCATTCTTACCAAGGATGCCAGGGATGCGGAAGGGCATCCTTTATTTGACGACCCGACTAAAGATCTTTATCTTTCGCCTAGCTATTCCCAAAGTACAATAGGCATTCTCAAAGGCTACGGGCTACAGTTACTGGACATGCAAACATTTCTCAACTTACTGGAGACCGATGTCAGCAGTCCCAACTCCAAGTTTCGCGGGGAAAACACGAACAATGAATGGCACTCAGCTGTGGCACGCCTACTTTCCAAACAACTCAAGAATTCCATCTCTATACAACTGAGACTGAAGTCGTTGCCTTTGCTCCCTCTGACATCCGGAGCGTGGACATCGACCACGTCTGGGCCAGTGTATTTCCCAACGACGGGGGGTATCGACATACCTAACTCCTTGGACCTCAGAGTTATCACTGTTGATGCATGCAGTAATTCGGATAGAAACACCTTGTTCCAAGACCTAGGAGTCTGTCAGGCTCCGCATGACGATGTGAGAGCATCGACCCTCAGATCGTTTGACTCAAAGTCCATACCGTTCAATACCATACAGGAGTATTTGAGCTTTCTTTACCTGACACACCAGGACAGGAAACACGGACAGGAAGATTACAAGAAAGTCAAGGTCGTCACTGATGCTTGGAAACTAGGAAACCCACATGAGAAGGATATATATCTCTCAGGAACAGATCATGCGTACAGTCCTGCAAGCCTTTTAGCCGTCGAGGGGGCCTCAGCGGGTTTATCCGTTGACTTTTTACACTCGAAACACATGGAACGTTACCCAGAGAAGCCGGGCTTACTTCACCCAGGTTGGGAGAGGTGGCTCTGCGATTCCATCGGTGTACGTGAGCGGTTGAGACTCATGTCACGAAACGAACGCAATTTGTCAGATGTCTTTCTGTATATCTTTGAGCACCACTCAGAAAGGTTCTTGGGGTTATTTGAGCATCTCTGGTTACACGAGAAATCAACTTTGGTGGCAAATTTGACTCTTCGATCAAAGATTGAGGATCTGCCTGCTAAGAAACTCTGCGGAGTCGACTATTCACTCAAGCTGAAGGAAACCTGGCTTCCCCTCAAAGCTTTGAGAGAGCTTGTCGACCGCTACATGGAGTATCCTACGCAATTCCCCTTTCTCAAACTAGAGGAATCAGATACGACCGAGCAGATTGGATCAAAATGGAATTTTCTGTGTGACTACTTCTCAGTCAGTAAAGACGATAGCGTGGATTTCTTACTCCAGATACTTCGTTATATTCAGAGATCATGCCCCGAACCGTCGTCCGACAGCCAAGCACGAAAGGTGTTTGACTTATACGTCGCTATATACGCCAAACTTACGGTTGCTAGTGATGGGCCAGTTGCGAGACGCAAGGTTACGTCAGTACCATTTTGGTCTGAAAGTCTCAACTTTTAATTGATCTTTTCTTAGGCAATTCTTTTACGAAGGAGGTGTACTCGATCCTAATCAAAATGATCCTATGTGGACGAGGTCTCCGTTCTGTTTATGGACCGCACCGCCAGATATGGTCATGTTTCACTCGCTCAGGGCTTCCTACATGGAAATGATGGATGATGAGAAATTTAGGAACATTGAGAACTTATTCAAGGGAACACTTGAAATACCCGATGCGTCGTTGGATGACTTGGTGACCGAGCTGACCAAACTCCGGGAGGAAGGCTGTGAGGAGATACCTCGCATGCGGACAATTTACGATTACTTGCATAAGGCAGAAATACCTTTGCCGCGGTTGAAGTACATTGACATTCAGTTTCAGGGTGGTAATTCCTTCCATGGGGCTAACGTTAGAACAGAGCTGCATTTGAGGCATCCCCTCTCATATATTGTGAAACGCGACATGGCGAGTCTGGTTGGTATAAGACCTCAGATTGTCTGTGGTCTAGTGAAACAGTTATCCGTGGCAAAGCCATCTTGGATGAATGTTGGGAAGCTTATGAGTCTTTTTTTGTTGGCAAACTGGGTGTGAAGCTGCTCACTTTGCAGATGGTCTACGATGAATTGCGACAATCATCCGGGAACAATACGGAAGAGACCAAAGTGGCTGTTTTGTCGCTCAATGGTCTTCTACAAACAGAAACGACACGACTGGATCCGGAGCCGATCAGACAAGCCAAAGTCTTTCCGGTCAGGTACCCAACTGGCGCTGTCGTTTTGAGCTCTGTGAGCGTTGACTTTGCAATCGGAGATCGAGACAAATTGAAGACGATGTTTCGTGACAAGATTGCTCTCTTGGACTTTGATATGGAGGACGTCCGTCGCCTCAGACCGTTGATCGAATGGCTGAAACTCCAAGATCGATACTTGTCTAACTCTGTTGAAGAAAGCACTTTCATCTTGAGTGATTCGGAGCGTCCGATCTCTAGGCCTAACCGAGACCTCAAACGCAAGGCTTACCATATTGCTCGGTACGTGCTGAAAGGGGCCGCATTTCTTTCTATACTTTATCGGTTTAGAGATACTAACAACGGTTTACGCTGTAGTGTCGCGGCTACTTTCAATAGCCCTCGATTTGAGGACAGCCCGTCTGGTCTCTATGAGCAGCTTCGCACCATGAGAGTCGTGGAGGTTGAAAGAATATCATCTGTATTGAAAATCTTTCAGAACAAACAGTCGTTCGAGATTCCAGTAGCAACCGCCAACGAGCATATCGAAGACTCAACGGGAACACTAACGATTTATGTCCCGAGAGATCGCAGAGCGCAAGAGCTCTGCTTCGGTTCAGTTCTTCCCAGGAAACTCGCGGCATGGCTAATGCGCTCGTCGGAGAGTCCCATCGATGGACCAATCGAAACGGACATAGCCAAGGTCTTGACTGCAATCTTTGCAAGTGAGCGATTCGTCCTTGATGATGTTCTCGACGACCAGGGAATCTTGAAGGTGTCGTTCGACAACGAGGATGAAGAAGACAACAGTGACGAGGCAGAAGAGCCCCAAGCAGGAGATCAAGAGGAACAAGGCCAAGAACAAGTACAGTCAGACAGTCGCCTCGAAACTGATGATACCTCTCCAGGTCAACTAACACCCAATCGTTCCTCGATAAATGCTGGTACATCACCATATGCTGGATCCTCGGGAAGTTGGCCAGAGGGAAGCCCTCCTGAAACATTCGGCGAGGCCATGTCCCGGCGAAGCCAGATGTCATACCAGCCTCCCTCAGGAAGGGTACATCGCTCCTCTCAATCAGACTTGTTTGCTGGCTCATCACAGCCATTACATCTCCCAAACGACCACGCTTCTTCAAACCCGCTTTCGGCTCTGATCTCACCTTCTGAACAGCAATCTTCCGAAGAGGTTAGATATCGCTCAATCCTGGACAGGGTTGTTGAAAAAGCCCGGAGTGCGGCATTCCCATCCAGAGGGTCATTTGATATGAGCAATATGCGGAATGCTCTACCTGGAGGTGATACGGACGCTTACCAGAGTTTCGATGGGCTGGACGTCATGGGTCAATTTCGGTCAACTAATCAGCTGGAGCGTGATAAGAAGGTTGGGGCTGCGGGCGAGTTATATGTGAGCACCCTTGCCTGTACATCACAGGTTTTTGAGGCTAACTGAAGTGTTCGTATAGGTATTCGAGCTTCTGTCGTGTCTTGACTTGCCAAATTGGAACCGTGCGAATTGGCAAAGTACGATCAGATCATACGTGACCATCCATCCGGACTACACAGATCTACAGGCTTGGAGAGGGTACGAAACCGCCGATCTAGTCTACGTCGATGCTGAAGGGCACTTGACAAATATGCTGATCGGCTGTGGCTATCTTGGTCACGATGAGTGGCATGGGGCGCGGCCCAGATATTACATAGAAGTCAAGACTACAACCGGGCCATGTAGTACCGCATTCTACATGAGTGGCAAGCAATACCAGCTGGTAAGTGTTTGGAGGACAATTGTTCTGATCATGGGCTGACCTGAATAGATGCAACGAATTCACCACACCGAAGACCATTCGGAGATCTATATGGTCTTCCGCGTGTTCCAGCTCAACAGCGACGGGATTGGCCTGTGTGTTTATACTGACCCAGAGCAACTCAGGCAAGATGGGAGTCTAGTCTTCAAAGGACAAACGTGGTCTATTACCCCGGAGCCCAGCATAGGGTAGGACAATCTTGACGCTGGATGATGATACACTTATACCCACAATAGACGGTAGAAGAGGGAAATGAGAGAGGTTTCAAGGAGGGAAAGGCATTCTGAAGAACAAGGCACGATGGAGCTTGCTCAGCGGCTTCCAGCACGGGACACCTACAACGATAGACTGCGGCCAACATGGAATTGCTCTTGAGTATTGGTACCGGCAGCAATGACAAGTTCTCCGACTTTGCAGTGTTTATTATATATTACAGTTGACGACGTCGTAGAGCCGTAATAGCTTCTGGCGTTAAGATCTAGGGAAGCAGATACTACATCCCAGGCAGCTGTCCATTGCAAGAAGCCAAGAAAAGAGCTGCACGACCGAAATCGCCCGTTTCAGTCATATCAAGACGTGAAGAACTGAGAAGTTTGATCATGTCCACGTGACCTTTAGCTGAGGCACACATGAACGGAGTCAACTGTCTTGGCTATGAGTTAAAACGGCCGCCGTATATCCGAAAATCGAGATCTCATGGCGTAACAGGCTTACCCATGACGACGAGATACCCAGATATCGGGACAAACGGCACAGAAGCATGCGCGTCAGCAGCTACAATTTCCACAATTAAAAAATTATGCAAACAAGAACAAGTTGGACAGAGCAAAAATAGAAAAAGAAATGCGACTATTTCCTTGTTATTTCTCCGATTCAGTGGAGCTCTCTCACTCTCGTTCCTGAACCTGTCCCCTTCGCGTGCCTCTGAAACCCCGGATTTCTACGTCACCTACGTCATATCGTGTTACAAACTGACAACGGTAGCTTTCAAGGCTCGGGAATAAACAAAAAGCAGCTCCCGTCTCTCTCGACAACCTTCAGCGCCTTTGTATCATTTCTTTCGTATCCGTACCTTAGTCCGTGTAAGAGAACGCTTCCGAAATGGTGGGAAAACGTCAGTGGAATAACGAAGGCCCTCGCCATCGAGGCCGTCATGTCGGCGAGGAAGCACATCACGATGAACACCCTCGCGATCTCGAAACAGGCCGATTCTCATACTACGACCCCAATAAGAAATCCCGTCCTAAGCCGCGAATAATGCAATTCCAAGATGCAGCGCGCACAGCTCTTGAGGATGCACGCCGCGGGGAGATCAAGCGTGCACTGCTCCACGGCATCGATCGTCAAGGACTCGAGAAATACAGAAAGTCAGAAGAGGAGCTCAAGGCGATGAAGAACAAAAAGATCCGCGCCTTTTACGAGCAGCAGAACGAGCGGCTTAATGATTGGCTCGAGGTCGACGCTGTGGTGATGGCGATAGCAGACGATGTACTGGAGAGCATGAATCCTGACCCGGACCATGACGGGGACCAGGAGAGATGCGGAGGGATTCAGCGCGTGGAGGGCAGGATTGGAGAGTTGCTGCCTGAGGAGGAGAAGGAGAAGAGGAGGAAAGCTGCAAGAAAGGCGAATCTGGCTATCAACATCAACGTGATAGCTAATATTCTCCTCTTGGCGGGAAAGACTTTTGCTGTGTTCACGACGGGGTCGCTGTCGCTCGTTGCGTCGCTTGTAGATTCAGCGCTGGACTTACTGTGTACGCTCATCGTGTGGTCGACGAGTAGGCTCGTCTTGTGGCGGCTGCAGGCGATGCAGCGACGCTTTCCAGTGGGACGAAGACGTTTGGAACCACTGGGTATTCTAGTCTTTTCTATCATCATGGTCATTTCGTTTCTGCAGATTCTGCAGGAGTCGTTCTCGAGACTGCTGAAGCACTCCGAGGCGGAGATCCTGAGCTGGGCTGCTATTGCGTCGTTGCTGGCGACGATTATCCTCAAGGGAGCTATTGGGTTGGGATGCCGACCTATCAAGACAAGTCAGGTACAGGCTCTTGTGCAGGATTGCAAAACAGATGTCATCTTCAACACTCTCTCGCTTCTCTTTCCACTGATAGGATACCGCGCCAACGTATGGTGGCTCGACCCCGTTGGCGCTGGGCTGTTGTCTCTCTTCATCATCTACGACTGGGGGCACACATGTTTCGAGAACGTGGTGCGCCTATCAGGCGAGGCAGCAGACGACCACACGCTCAAGAAGCTAATCTACCTCGCCTATCGCTTCGCGCCGGTGGTGGCTGGCTTCAAGAACGTGACTGCGTATCATGCGGGAGATGGAGTTTGGGTTGAGTTCGACGTGCTGCTGGACGAGAAGACGCCGTTGAATAGATCGCATGACATCGCGGAGACGCTGCAGTACTGTGCGGAGGGGTTGGGGGTTGTGGATAGGGCGTTTGTGACGACGGATTATGCGGCGAGTGGACCTTTGGGACATGCGCTGGATTCGGAATGGAATCATTAGGCTATGAGTGAGGATGGGAGAGGG